>JAUMTR010000006.1:13218478-13243433 GCA_032270685.1 Microctenopoma stevenorrisi
CAACTTTGTGTCTTTGTCAACTTTTTGTCGTTGTCAACTTGAAAAAACTTGCCGCAAAGACGCCGACAGGCGTCTTGTGGCAATCATGCTCCCCCACGCGATTTCTTCTGAAATTGCTAAGTCTAGTTAGTTCTAGATGCCAGAAAGAATTAGGAGAAATGCTGAAACCAATGAGCAATTGTGTTAAGTAACTAATTATTTCATCAGTACATCATTTTGTGTATTCATGTATTCATTTCTGTGAATCCTGCAAATTCATTAAGTCAATTATTCTATAGAAATACTAAATGACAACCACCTGATAAACAGCTTGTTTTTGAAAAGGACAACCTGAAAGGTTACAAATCAAGCTAATCTTGACTGCAGGGCATCAACTACATACCACTGAGGAGACTGCCCAGGAAATAGGATGGAGATAGGAGTTTAGAGACAGAGAGAGAAAGAAGCAGCGAGTCGGGGGATAGCAGAGGTCACCACAGAGTATGTAGCTCTCCTGGGAGGGGGTATGGGGGTGGTGGGGTATCATGGGGATGCCTTACTTGACTCCAGGGCTTTCACATAACAGGGGTCAGGAAAGCACAGGGGAGAGAGTCACATTGGTGTGATGGAAGTGAGGGAGAGTGAAAGAAGGAGGGGTCGACAGACAGGCCTGCTGCAGAGCAAATGGCAGGATGGATGAGGCAAAGGACAGGAGGTCCTTTCATCAAAGCCATCACCAGGGATCATCAACCCTCTGTGTGGTCCCTTCACACCAGCAGCGTGCCAACATGTGGCGTGTTGGCCTTTGGATTTGGATGTTTGCTGGTAGCTCTTTTTTACGAGTTCCTGAGCTGACAGAAAATAGATGGTCAAGTTGTAAAGCAATATACATTTTATTTGTTTGGTTCTTGTTTTGGCTTTATTCATCCTTATTATTTTCACTCAAAACAAGCAGAACTCTACTCCCAACCATGCAAACCATTTCTTGAGCTGGGTAGTTGGTGTAAGTTGGTGTTTTAAACGACAGCTTTAACATAGTTTGTATCTGGAGAAGCGCTGTAATCAATCCTTATCAGCTGCAGAGGGCCTTCTATCTTTATTTCACTTTTTAGCACCTCTATCTCATCTCCTGCCTTGTGTTGTCTGCCTTGTGCCCTGTCTGTCGAAGAGGGACAGACAGTCTAGACGCTGTCAGAGGGATAGAGACAGAGGAGAATCGATTGAAGCATACAAGAGCAATTTCACGTCTCGGCCAAACGGCTTCAGAAGCAGAGCCTCAGCAGCTCCTCCAGCAAGCATCTTGAGTGTGCATGAAAATATTTGTGCATTGGCGTAAATGTGTGTAACTGTAAAACACCATATAGTTAATGGAAAGAGCTAAGTGAACTAGAACTAAGTGGATTTCATTGTCGTGTTCACCTTCACGCTTTCTCTTCTTCCTGCCTCTCTCCTGACCTTCATTGTTCCCTCTTTGAATGCTCTTTGAGTTTCTCTGTGTTCCCTCATGTTCTTTTATTTCCCTGTGTCGTCCTATAGCACCAGACCTTCCGTCATCCTCGTCATGGTGTCATAATCATACATAATACATAATCAGCACTTTGTTTGCGATGTGTGATGCTGGACTCTTCAGTTTTTTTCTCTTTCTATTGATCAGTTCCACTTATCCTTTGTGTCTTTAAGTTTTCCGTCTATTCACGTTCTAGAAGTATTTACAGGGGTTTGTTCTCTCTAATGAGATGAGTACAGCAGACACTTCCTTCTCTGAAGTCTGGACTGTTACAGATGCTCACAGACACTGAGAAATGTCACAAAAAGAAAAAAACTGTGGAAAACTTCTAGTGAAACAATTATCTTGTTTTGCTAAGCAACATTCTTTCTCTCTTTCCTGCATGCTGCCATCTTTGTTTAACTCTGTCGAATAACTAGTCTGTCCCTAGGACACATACAAGTTAACACTAAATATAAAGCAGCAACCAGCATCAGTTTTCTTAGATTGACTTCTAAAGACTTGAGAAAGGGAAATGTGTCTAGGTTCTGCCTAGACACTTATCTCTAAAGCTCAATCATTTACATGCTGCACCCCATCTTTATGCTAGTCTAAACCAACTGCTTGCTCAACAGAGAGTCCTGTCAGTAATCTCATCTCTTTTATAAAAAAAAACAAATGTATTGCTGTGCCACAGCTGTGAATCCAAATGTCCTGCTCTTACGGTGTCCTGTAGTTGATGCCATTTTTTGAATCTCAGAACCAACCAAGCCGTTTACTGGCGGCCTGGTAGCAGAGTGGTTAAGGCAGAGGGCTGGGAAGCAGGAGCCCCGGGTTTGATTCCCAGCTGAGTCGCCAACCCCCTTACCAGGTGTGTTCCTGAGCGAGACACCCAGCGCTAGCTCCCCAAGCGCCGTCTGTGGCTGCTCACTGCTCCCCCCAAGGGGGAATGGGTTAAATGCAGAAGAACACATTTCACTGCAGGTTGTACACTGTATAAGATTGTATGTGACAAATAAAATGTGTATTTGTACTGAACCTGCTGATACATAGCTTGTATAGTAAAGCAAAAGCACAAAGCAAAAAAGATTCATATTTTTGGGTAAATATTCATCTAGCCTTCACCAGGCTAACTAAGTCCAGAATGTAATATGGGCCATCAGCTTGTGCACCATCATCTCTATATTAGTGGATAAAGACCTCTTTGATCTCTCTGCATCCCATCAGTACGTAGGTTGCCAGTTGCTACACTTGTTTACTTCAGATTTGGCATGGTTCACATGTGGCACATGAATCCATTTGGCCCTAGGGTGTCGAACATACCATTTAGTTGTGGGAGAGGCGCGAGGCAGCCATGTGACGTAGACCTGCTTCAACCTCGAGCTCTGATCACACAGAGGAAATGACTGGGAGCACGTTTGATCAAAGGATCCAACCTGGCATCTGTCAGGAGTCGGTAAGGCAGCCCTTGATGTGTGGGTGTGTGCGAGTTATTTAGGACAGGTTTTCAGAGAAGACGGTGTGAGGGAAGATGACGGCACGAAGGTAAGCTCTACCTGTTTCTGAAGACAGGAGAATCAGCTGATGGATAAAAAGGTTATGTGCATCTAAACGAGAGAAGTGATAAGGAGAGAGGACAGACAGCAGCGAGCTGTGAGTTAGAGTGCCACTGAGAGCTCTTGAAGCTGTTGATTATGCTCCTCGCAGGAAGGCGTAAGAGGACAAAAGGACAAAAACAGGTGAAGAGAGTGAATTCTGACTGATGAGATCGTCAGCATATGGAAGGATACAGAGATCTCGGAGAGAGAGAGAGATGAGAGATGTGAGATGAGTGATAGGACGATTGACTTATTGAGACACTATTATGGTCACTTTATTTGGAACGGAACATATTAAAATGCAAAAATCTTCATCGTTGTCTGTGTATAATAATTATAGCATACATTTTATATTTTTAGTCTATTCAGTTGAGCTGTGAATGGAGTGTGACTGACTTTGCACAATTAATCTGCCACAGAATATTAGATGCTATTGTGAAGAGAAGAAATTTAACAACGCTTTTAGACCTGTAATGTGCCCATTAGCTGCTTGTGCCACAGGATGTTAGAAATTGCACCAGATAGTGCATCTAAAGGTCTGTGGTATTGGCTTTTACAGTGTTTAGTACTGTAGGTACTCTATTTAATGATTGATGGTCACAGTCGAGTCCAACAGGAAGAGGGCCTGTGTTTTACACCGACTGAACAGGGTGCGCATCTATATAGAAAGAGATGTGAAGGAATGAAAACTCCACAGGAATTTGGTCTCGGAAAACGTGTGGCCTAAAAAGTTATAGAGTTTATCATTTAGATTTTTTCCTAAATGTTAAACTTGCAATAAAAGATTTTTTTGGCCACACTGGCAACGAGGAAACAAGTGGTTTCACAGCACAACACCACCATCATCTTCCATTAAGATGATGCGGTATGACGAGCTTGTCAAATGGTTGCTTTTTTGTGCATCCAGCAGTTGTGGAACAGCATTATCATATATTTGTAGTCATGTTTCTGTCCACCAAGTGAATCTAAGTCCAAAATGCCCTCTCCTTTTAGCTCTGTTTTTGGTCTCTACCAGCTCCTGGGGGAAACATCTGGCACTTGTTCAGCTACGTTTGTATACTGTTTCATTTTAGTGTGTGAGAGTGAACCAAAGTAAAGGTGTAGCGAGGCAGCCAAACACTCAGCAGAAACTATCTGTAAATTCGTATGATGACAATATTGATTATGGCTGCTTTAGGCTTTCAGAGGCCACTGCATAATAAACTTTTGTCAGCACATGGCAGTGTGTTTGCTAGAGATATCTCGTAACAGGTGGGGCTTGTTTTTTTGCCAGTCACACAGTACTATTTCAAGGAAATCCATTTTGTTTGCTTGTTATGTGATAAAATTAAAGCCGACATTTTTTTCCTCAGTCCTGTAAAGCACAAACAATTGTAGTGTCAGCTGAATGAATCCTTGTAAAAGGAACCGTGAAATATAAAACACTTAAAAACAGAAAGAATAGTAGTATGATAAATCACATATTTTCATGAGTTATATCCATAAATGTTTAACTATAAAAATGTAAAATTATGCTTTTTGCTGAATGATCATGGCTTTTTGCTAAAACATCTGAGGATACAGTTTCAGTGCATTTCTTTTTAAGCCCTGTTTGCCTTCCAAAACAATGCACTATAAGTACCCTTACTGAGCAATAATCAACTAAGAATACACATTTCATTTGAGATGGAATGAGCAAATCTCAGTTGGTGAACCTCCCACTGGAACACTGTACAAGTACAAAAGTACAATGTGTAATGATAAATTGTTCAACAGTGTTTTTGGCTGTGTACTGGGTGTTAAAATCAGTTTAAATCATCTGACGTGTTTTCAATTATGATATGAGCAAGAAAAATCTGGAAATATTATTAGATAATGCTTGGTGCTAATGCTGATTGACAATATGACACATTACTGACATACTAGTATATATTTCAAAGTGACAAATAAAAGGAGAAAGCTCTGCTTGTGTGTTTTCCTGATCTTACTTTATCTTGTCAGTAAGGTCTTAATTAGACTAAGGTATGAATGCAAAGACTATTTAACCACTTATGAGCAAACATATTATTACATATTATTATATTATTTGTAGTTTCTCATAATGTTTCTCTTATTTTTATTCACCTAAAGGTTGAATTCCAGTGCACAGAATCTGGTTTAGTAAGAGGTGACATATTGGGGTGCTAAGAGTGCTTAATAAGGAGTTTTCTATGTATTTGATACATTTTAAGTTACAAAAAACAATGCTTGACGGTATGTGAGTGTCATGTATGTGTATGAATTCTAATCAAAATCTTAGCTTATCAAGCTTCCACCTTATTCAAAAAAGCTTTTAAAGCAGCGCCTGTCGAGTCTGACAGGATTTCTATTCCTGTTTCAATAGGTGAAAGGAAAGATAAACATGTTTGTAACCGCCCAAACAAAACGGAACAGAAATGGAACACCAGTTACTGTTTGGCTTTTTTTCTAGGTCGGTGTTTATTCATTTCCAATTGGGATTTGTAGTGACACTCGGCCCGTGTACGGGACATACCATAAACTAAAAATGATCTGCATAAAAGAAGACCAACTGTACCATCAAAAACAATATATTATGATTTACACTATCTAAAGCCTCTGGGAAACTTTAAAGGAAGAAATATTGCAATAAAATAAAACAGTGTAAAAAATAAACACACACAAATCACATCCGTCTGTGATGTTATGTTATTATTTTGTGCACATACAGTATTAATTGAGCACTGTGTAAGGTGACTTCCTCATACTGTACACATATACACACAGGACAAAACAGCACAGATGACTAACTAGCTCCCCGGTTACCACAAGTGTTGGCATAGCAACAAGCCTAGCATGACTATAGGCATAATCAGCAGAGCTGGAAGAAATCTTGACCACTGGCTGGAGCTTTCTCAGATATTTGTACAAAGATCAAATCAATAGACTAATAGATGAAACCTTTAGAGATTGTGACTTAGTGTGTGGTCTACTCGCACTTTAGATATAATTTAAAGGAATATTTCAGGCATTTTCTTAATGTATTCCACAGCTCAGATATATGTCAAATGATCTGTCTTTGACCTTTGCGCTCAACTCAGTTCTTTTATTAACCAACAGATAGCCAGTGTTTTGCATATGTGTGCTTTGTTAAAGTAGGTCAAAACATGCCACGACACGCCATAAAGATGCTTATGTTAATAATAAACACATTTCAACTGGGCCAAGGTCCTGTTGTTTGTTTCTAGACTGGAAATTCCTCAGCACACTAAAGCGGTAGAGATTTTGTCATAGTTGAAGCTTCCCTTCTTTTATTTTGAAGAGGTTGTGGTCTGTATTAAATTTAAGTTCTGGTCTTTTTCTGGACCTACGTTTATCTTCAGCTAATAATGTGTTAGGGCTTAAAATAAAGTTAAAGAGATCTAATTTAGAGGAGGGAAGATAAGAGTGACTAAAACAAGTGTGATAAAGTGCTTAAAATCTGATGCCAGTAATGCACTACCCCCAATATACTCACAGAGGCCCTGAGATTACCAATCCTTGCCTCAGGCTTTGTTTCCCAAATAACACTATTATCAGTCAGTCACTGTTATATAACCACTCTCTCACTCTGTGTATATGTACACAAAGGAAGAAACTCAACAAAACAAAAAAACTCTATTTATAATGCTGTATTCAATGTGTCAAACTCAGATGGAGGCTATTGTCAAATCAGAAAAGCTTATTTTCCTATGAGCCTGCTCTGAGGAAATGAAGCTGCAGTTTTTAATATATTCATGCCGTTCCATCATGTACGGTAATTTATTAAACCCTATTCAGTGTGTTTTTAATTAGAGACAACAATGGCTCCTTGATAGAATTTGTATGCTAAAAGGGGCTAATAACTGCAGTAAGCAGTTAGCAAAATCGCTAAGGGCTTGCAAACTGTTTTATGTGTACTCTGTTTAGACTAATTAAAAAACGGGACAAGTGTCTCTCAGGCTTCTCTTTTTTTTTTTTCTCTTTGTCTTGAAGCAGAATGTGTTCACAGTTTGTCCAACAAGCTGCAACCTATCTTACTATGTCTTCGATATCTTAGGTGTTAATAGTTATTTTAACTTGACAGGCAGACAGCAGTGTCCGAGAGAGACAATGCTACAAGTAATCGCAAATAAAATCAGCAACTGTTCATTTCTGTTAGAGTTCATTCTGATGACGTTCTACAATTTACAGTTGAATTATCTCCAGATTTAATGGGCAAGTTGAAGCAGGCCGGCTGCTGGAACCAGCTGACTTATTTTAGACTGACTGAAGTTGGGCTAATCACCCACCTCCTCTCTCATTCATTCATACAGTTAGAACCCACATAACAGCGGCTAACCTTACTGCATAGACTACACAGAAAGCTGCTCTAATATATTCCCACAGGAATGCTTCCCACTCTATAATGTGTTGCAGGGGTCTAAGGAGCGGCAGTACTCTTTAATGCACACAACCACACATAAACATGCGCGCGCACACACACAGACACACTTATTGCCTCGAGAAAAAGGTTGAGAGCAGTACTCTGGCAGGAATAATTACAGATGGCGTTGGATTTCCTGCACTCCACCGTGTGCAAACAGTGTTTAGCTAAGAGGGTTTGCTTACTTCACATGTTTACACCATGGCACTAGTTGGCGGCGGGGTCACATTATTGTAGTGTGTCTGACTATCTGGGTGGCAGTGGAGCCCTGTCACCAGTTTCATGCACAAGCGGCCTGCTTCATTATGTTTTTATTTTCAAAAGCAGCTGCAAGGTTGTGTCAGCAGTCTGATATGAGAACTCACACTTACTTTCACATCCTCACGCTGGGGAAGTGTAACACTCTCTATGTTACCTCTGCTTCACGTTCACCCCGCACACAGGAAACTAGCGGAACCTTCATCGTGCGCTCTGAGTGACTGTAGATGTGCATGCATGAGTTACTGACTGCTTGCCTCTAGATATGTATATGCATATATATATTATGCATGAAACACTGGCTCCCATGTACCTGGAGCTGTTACAGTTGTTACGCAGAATATATTGTAATTGAATATAATCCCCGAGCTGGCTGTGAAACAACATTACCATTCCCTTTGCAGGAGAGCATCTAGAGAGAAGGCACAGCAGCCCTCAGGGAGAGGGGGGAAGCAGAGGATAACTCAGCATAAGGGGTGCAGTGCGGAAAAAGAGGGAATAAGCAGCAGAAACTCAACTGAATTTATATAGAAAAAAGACAGCCTTCAATGTGTTGTCTCTCGACTCCCCTCAAGGAAAGAACATCATTGTTTGAGAAGACATTCAGTCATTCTGTGTTTTGATGATGATAGAGGCTGCGGCTTCCTTCACATGTTTACGCTCTGAAATCTGGCATCTGCCAAGGTTGCTGCATATGATTCACATAAGGTGCTGCTCATCAAACCGTTCAGAGACTTTAATGTTTCATATAGAAGCATTTGCATGCATCCTACATTTTTCCTGCTCAGGTTTCCCTGTGACATGTCTCTGTGAAAAATAAAGAGAGTAAAAGTGCGAGAACACAGATAGCAAAGAAGAATGGAGATGGGAAGAGAAGAGAGAGATTGAAAAGTTGTGTAGGTTGATAAGAGGAGAAAGGCTAAGTTTACCTTATTTAAAGGAAGCTAGCCCAGTGTATCTTGTGATTTTGACCTTGTACATTCCTTCATTGTATGTTGTGCAGAGCAAAGACTGACAGAGTGGGGGAGAGAGACAGAGCGAAACCGACAGGACGAGGGAGGGAATTGCTGCAAGGAGAGAAAGACAATGTGATGTGACAGTAGAAAATGGGCAGCGGGGAGATGGGGGGAGGGGGGTAAAGCTATCTTGTAGGTGTTATCAGGTTAAGCCACCCACCGCTGGCTGTCGCTATGGTGACACCATGGTAACGACCAGGTGTTCGCTAAGGAAGGAGCAAGACCCCGCTTGTGTGAAGGGGCTTACTGTGTGTGTTTGTTCCTCATTATTTCTGTCTTCGTCTGTCTGCCTGTTATTTCTTATCTCAAAGGTTTCATGTTGAGCATTCTGCAAAATCACAGTTTCATGAGCTGTATCTTATCTGTATACGTACAACTTCTTCTTGTTTTTCATTTATTTCCATTTTTCAAAGATGAATGCAGAATGAATACGCGCACACATCAGTAAGTTTGTTTCTCTGACTCGTTGCATGACTGCACATGTGTGCATTCGTTTTAAGGCCTGGACTATTAATAAAGGCAAAAACAAGCTCAAATCTATCAAGTTCATTTAATCTCTTAGAAGCAGCTTTACCCATGTTGAGGTACTGATCATCAGTGTGGTCAGTAGAGAGGCCAAATACGACTATGTTCCACTGATCACATATGGGCATGTATAGTTCTATATACGTCTCTTTATGGCTCTCGCATGCTTAAAACTATAAGCTGATTTGATAACATGCTTACAGAGATGTCTGTTTCAATCCGCTGGTGTTACATCACTGCAGTCGGCTTTGTGTGAGTATGTGTGTGTGTGTGTGTTTCTCAGCAGAGTGGGTCTGGTGTGGTGGGTGGGTGGGTGGATGGATGGATGGACGGGGTGAGTGCAGAGGACTAACAGATGCTCGGCACATGGAAGCACAGTAGCGACAATGACACACGTGCCTTTGCCATGCGCACACCGCAGGCCCGACACACAAATACAGTAAGCAAAGGCAAACACACATAGAGCAGACCTTTGCTCTGGCTTTTAAAGGCATACTGTGCCATGGTGAAACACATCACACCAGTTAAGAGATTATCTCAGATTTTTATCCTAATGCCAGGCAATTCAACTCATGTGTGTGTAAATGCAAGAACAGTAACGCCAACTCACTCACTGTGATTGGTAGGTCAGTATATTTGTAATAAGTTGGACTGAACTGTAATAGTAATCCAGCTTCCTCACATCCTCCTCCTCCTCATTTAAATTGCCCATATGTGTGATACATGTGTGTATGGTTGACTGTCTCTGTATGTCAGGCATGTAACAGACCGGCGCCCTTTCCAGTGCTCCGCTTCTCGCCCAGTGACAAGGACAGGCTGCAGCACTTCAGCAACCCTTGAGAAGATGAGCGATTAAGATAATGGATAGATGGACAGACTCTGATCATTTTCTCTGTTGCTGGTCATTGTTTATTCACTGTCAGAAAACAGCAAGGAATCTGTAAAAAAGTGCAAGTGTTCTGGAAAATATTCAGTTTACAGTATGTTGCCCTTATTTCCTTATCTGCCCTTTCTCTTAAAATCTGCATCTGTTAGGGTTAGGGAAGGCCATTGATGCCATTGATGAAAGTGAATGACAACCAGTCACTTCATCTCTGTATTATGTTCCTTAGTGTTTTTTCTTTCCTAAATGTTAATGAAGCACTTTTAGCATTGTGTAGCTGTTCCTACTCTTAAATTTATGTCTAATGATATCTTGCAGCATCCTTGAATAAGACACTGATGCTCTGGTGACTAGCTGATACTCTGACCTCTTTACTTTACTTTACTTTACTTTGCTTGGCAGACGCTTTTATCCAAAGCGACTTACAAGGAGCTAGCGCTGGGTGTCTGGCTCAGGGACACACCTGGTAAAGGATGGATTTGTAGTCAGACGGGGTTTGAACCCAGAACCTTCTGCGTCCCAGTCTGATGCTTAACCCATTGAGCTACCAGACCTCTGTAAAAGAGGCAGTGGAAAGAGGAGTATCATACTGGTAACAAGAGTCTAACACTGTTAGTCATTTATTGTTATGTTTGGCTGTCACCAAGTACTGCTGGAATCATTTCAGTAACAGCATTTTCCCAAAGCTTCTAATTGTTCATGTTTTGTGGGCTGATTATACAGCGAAAGCCAAGTTTAGTTGTGAGATATGGGATTCCTAAATAGCACCAATCTGAGTGAAGCTGACCACAGAAAATTACAATGCAACGCAAACTTTAAAACAGCAGCAATGAAAATGTCATTAACCCTAATGTGCGTATAAACAGAGTAAAGCAGGTAGTTCAGAGGGTACACACATGACGTCTAATTAGCATTCTGCACTGAGAAGAATCTAATCTAGCCTCATGTAGTCTCATGAATAAGGAAAAGGAAACGAAGGGGAGAAGGTAACAGGCTACCAGCAAGTTGCAGAACTAGGACCATGAGTCAAAGAAACGGAATTAGAGAGACGAGACGAGAAAAAAAGTGAAGAGGAAGCTGGAGAGACAGATGTGAGTTGATCCTGCGGAAATACACTCCTTAGAGTCCTTATATCCTTCTCCTGTTTCCTATTAAATGACTTAGCTCAAAGCTGTGTATGTCTAATGTGACGTATGGGAAAGTTGCTTTTGCTGTGTTCCATTTGCTTCATCCAATAGTGTCAAATACAGTTTTAACTAACCTTGTTTTAATCTTCCTCACAGATAAACCTGCGCCTTATTTTAGTCAGCGGGAAGACGAAAGAATTCCTCTTCTCTCCCAATGACTCGGCTGCAGACATCGCCAAACACGTCTACGACAACTGGCCGATGGGTGAGTGGCTCCACTAAGTTCCCAGAGTGACTGTGCCTGGTCAGGGAGGTTGATGTATTATAGAAAACTCCTTCTGAGGTGTAAGTACAGCTGTTAAGGCACAGTGTCCAAAGCTGATTCAGCTTATTATTAGGTATCTTAAAGCAACGAGACATAAGCTACTGTGACTTTACGTGAATTGCTCAATTCGAACATTTAGCAAATGTTGATATTACTGGGGTATTTGCTGTTTTCCTCCTTTCTGCACGTATTGTGTTCTTTTGGAATAAATAGGATTATTGCATAAGCGCATCTGCAACATGTCTGCATACTAAGCAGTAATTGCTAACAGTTAAAGTCAAGTAGAAACCCATCATTTCTCTAGCTATGCGCAGAGTTCTGCTGCACCAGTGTTAAGATTCATTTGATTGTGTCGACCTTATCTGAACAGACTGTGGCCTTTCCTGCTGTGCAGTGAATGTAGTCCACTTTAGGACAAGCCAACAGTGCATGAAAAACTGTAAATGTCGTTTATGAACCTCAGATTCTCTTTGACAACAGGACTTTTCATTTCTGTCTGTCGGGTTTGGAAGCAATCTGTGTTCCTCCCAAACAAACCGATCTGAACCCCCAGAGACCCAGAGCAGGCACTCAGTCAGCACCAACACCCTCTGCTTAGCTGGAGACAAACATCTGGTGGCCAGACTCTGCTGCCGTACCACTCCCCCTGCTGTTTCCTCTCTCGTTTAAAAACGCAGTCACTTTTGTCTTTAGCTCGTCCCCAGGCAACACCCTGTGTTCTTTCTCACGTTCTCTAGTGCATCCCACAAAGCCCACATATTACGCATTGTCTGATGATCTAGAATAAAGGCCCTAAATGTCCTAAAATATCTTCGCTGTGGTTGTTGGTCATTTTCCCACAGAGCAACGACAATATACTGTAGAAAATCCAAAGCTCCCCATCAGAGCATTTAATTACAGTACATTTCTTGCCTTCTTTACTAAATTGGTAATCTAGAGTCTCTGACCCTTCCTCAGCAATGGTCTATTAAACTGACTTTGTTTATTGTTGTCTTTAAAACAAATTATGTTGTAGTCTGCAATTAAAAAAATGAAACTGAAATGTGCTGAAGTTTTAATACAGATCATACGGTATGATTATGTTTTATGTGTACTGAAAAGGACTGTAATGACAACAAGATAGAAAGCTTGGAAGAGATAAGCAAGAAATGAAATGACATTAATCTATATATGATACATGCCATGTATGTCTTTACTCTAGTTTTTATTTTCCTGTTTAAACTCTCTCTTTCCATCTGGCTCGACCCTTTTTTCCTTTCAGACTGGGAGGAAGAGCAGGTCAGCAGTCCTAACATACTGAGGCTCATCTACCAGGGACGTTTTCTACACGGAAACGTAACACTAGGAGGTGAGAAAACACACAGAATGTACACGTTCATAGACACGCACACAAAATCACAGCAGTGTGTCGCTGGAAAGTTCTTTGCTGTTCTCATCTTTTTCCTGAGCCACAGAACAGAGGTACCTCAGTGCTCTGGACAAGCCTGCTTTGATGGGGAGAGGGAGGAGAGAGGAAATACAGGAAAAGAGGGGAAAGAGGCTGGTCAGGAAAGGGGCAGCGCTGGCATCGGAGCAGACTCGGGCAGCACAAAGAAGAGACAGAAAGAGGGAGGGCATGAATTTGGATGGCATAAGTAAAGAGAAAAGAGGGACGTCTCCACTTCACCGCTCTCTGGCTTTTAGGCTTTTTATGTGCTTAACCCAATTTTGATTTGACTGGTTTTGTGTGGTTAACGGGGTTATGGCTGTTCCAAACTTTTTTTTTTTTTTACACTCATCCCATTAGTGCCATGCATCTGATAATTCCCTTATCATTGGTTTAACATGTTTGCACGACACAGAATCCTCTTACAGCTGAGCCAAAACTCACAGTGGTTGTGAAATATAAACACAGACACCGCAACTTAATATTTTCATAAGCAGTTCTATCATGACATCAGCGAGTTGCTTTCTTGATTTAGACCACGTAACTGATCGGGAATGTTTTTGATTCTCATTTTTATCACGGCTTTACACCTCAGCCCCTTGTGACTTATTTTACATGGAACCCGTTTAGGTTCCGAACAACCGCATTGTTTAAATATTTAGTTCATATCAAGTTTCATGTGAGAGTTTGTTGTTGTGCAACAAAATCTCCTTGCAGTCAGACAATTTGACTTCTTCAGCCACACTATTTGTTCATGCTATATGTTGTATTTTTAAATAAAAACAAAAAATATATATTTTGTACCTATGATTCATAACCACTTTATCCAGTGAACTGTAAATTGTACTATTTCAGAGTGCAGATGATGAGTCAGTTCATGCTGACTGTGAATAACTTCATAAAGACAGATGTAGTGTAGCTCACTGAATAACTTCTAACACTCTCTCTCACTTCTCCCCTCGCTAGCTCTCAAACTGCCCTTGGGGAAGACCACAGTGATGCATTTAGTTGCCAGAGAGACTTTGCCTGAGCCAAATTCCCAAGGTAACCAGCTCTCCGTCTCCCTTATTCCTTTCAGGAGGCCTTTCACACACTGAACAACTTTAAACATTCAGCTTCCAGCCGTTATTTATCTCTACACATGGCTTCTGTTTTAGGAACAGCCACTGGTGCAAATAATTGCTCCCCTTAACTGTATCCCCAAGATACAGCACATTGTGTAGAATTTGGAGCTAATCTAAATCATATTAGACTGTGTAGTCGGGGGCAGTGGTAGGTGTATGACTTCAGTGAGTGAAAGATTTAGGTATCAGAGATACTCGACTATGATCTGGCAACACTCGACATCGAACTGTTTTATGCATTATTGACCAGCTGCAGCTCAGTGGTAGTAGTTTTAGAGCGGGCCTTGAATGATGATGGACCCGAAGCCTGAAGTATTTATCATTTAGACAAAACTAACATCAGATTTTTTTTTAAAATAAATTCCTTAAAAACAAGTTAGGGCGTTATGTCTGTTTTAAAGTGAAACCCAATCACTGTAAATTACTCATCTTATAAACATAGGTCTGCTTATCTGTGAGGTTGGCTGTCATTATGGTGATAAACTTTTTATTATACAGACTTGACTTACACAGTATACGAATCACCTGAGTTAGACTTGTGCAGGAGGGCTTTCAGGCTGAGGAGAAACTATATGACCCTCCCAAAATGAACAAAGGAACCATAGAGCTGCTGGTAGGTAACTGCATCGGATCAAGCAGGAAACAGCTGGAATTTTCTGTCTTATTTTAGAAATGTAACTACATATGACACATCCCTGTCTGTGTCTTATTACGTTACCTATTGTCAGCATACTGACATGTTGGTGAGTTCCTGTGCTATCTGGTTACTGTATTTTAATAAACTAACCGTTTGATAGTCAACACTATTTAGCAACAATACATTTTATTTTCGCCCAGGTAACTTTTGTATTTGCTCAATGCAGCAAAATTCACTAACTTGTGGTTCTCATTGACATAGTCTTCTGTTTTGTTGTGTGACAACTGAACACATATGAAGTTGTGATTCAATCGCATCCCATAAACATTACTGGATAAGCAGGAGTTTTTCTCCTCAAAGCTGCTGTGCTGCTGTGTTCTTCACACAATCACAAGAACATGTGGGAAAATCTACATCAACATTTATTTACTCTCAAAATGTCTGCATATATCACCGTATGTACTCCATGTACGTCTGTCCATGTTCATGTACGTCTCCAACTATGTTTGTTTGTGTTGTACCAGGTCAGAGGAACAGAGAGAAGACCGGGGAGAGTAACTGCTGTGTCATTCTGTAAATACACACCTCAGCTGACGGCCCTCCGCCCTTCTCATCTGTTCGCCCTCAACGTCCTGGACCTAATGAGCTTGTCCCCAGTCCTGGAGCCTGTCCACAATGCGGATATGCATACACACAAACACACACATACTTTTTCTTCTTTGTTTTTCTTTGTCTCTCAAACACAGACACACACACAGCAGAAAGACAACAGGCTCTCGCTGATCCAGGACACGGAGCAGAAAATTGATTATCAGTAGAGTTGATTCCTTTGTTGTACTTGATTTGTTGTCATTATTCAAAATCGGGACAAGGAGCTGCATTTGCATGTTTTTTTCTTTCTTTCCTAATACTCACCTTTTTAAGCCTTCTGCCACACACACACACACACACACACACACACACACACATTAGATATACACACATTGTGTAGCTATCCTCGGCTGGTCTGTTAAAAATCAGCTTCGAACTGGCTTACCATTGTAGCTGGTTGTCATGGCAGCGCAGTGCCCAGGTCTGTTTGCGTGTGGCCTTGTTTTCTCGTGCAGACCGCAGAGAATGAACCACTAACAACTGACCAACAGACATGTACGAACACACACCATGACTCCATATGACACCATGTCTACACATCTCCAGCCGTATGTGCTTGTGTGACCGCCCTCAGTGCAGCAGACGATGCTTAGACGTGCCTGACCAGAGAACTCAAACCAGGACACGCTCGTACACACACACACACACACACACCTGTGTCCTTTTTACTGCCCTCCTCTGCATGTGCCCGTAAAGGTCACACGAGAGCGTATTTTCCTGTGTGTCTGCAGAGCGCTGCAGAGAGCGAACACGTCCTACTCTTTTAGTCGTCATATTTTAGCCAAACAAAGCCTAGCAAACAAACAAGTTTTGGTCGTCTTTTCTTGATTGTTTGTTTGTCCATGACATTTGCGGCTGTGTTTTGACAGTCCGTGCATTTTACTGACCGACCAGTGTTGTCATTAATGAAATGTCATGTCATGTTTTCTTCCCTCCTTGTTCACGTGCTCCAAGAAAAAGGCTCGATGTGCTCCTTTTTAACAGTGTTGTGAAGGATCTCTCTCCTGTCCAAGCAGGGAATGAAAAGGTTCCTAATGTGTCTTAATTCGCTTTCTACTCTCTCCTTAATTCTCTCAATGCATTAATAAGTCCGTTTTGCACAACTGAAGCATGTGCTCCTTCATCAGATTAATAAAAATGTATAAAAAGTTTGTTTTATTTTATATTTTTCCAATGGAAGCGATGTTCCAAACTAAGGTAACGTGTAGAATATATTTAATATGAATCTTATATAGAACACGATGGCTCTAGATCTTGTTGATATACAGTATATTGGTGTTTAGTCTATGATTGTGTATGCGGTTAGCTTCTAGCCAGTTCACAGTCACTCGCTGACAATGTCTTGTGCTTAACAGCAGCAAAATCTCCCTAATCATCAACAGACTGTAGGTTCATTTTCTTTGCTCTTTTATTATTTTTTGTGTTTATAATTTAATGTAATCCTTTTTCTTTTGATTTTTGCTTTAAAAGAATCGCTTTGTCATAGCACTAGGTCTTAAAAAATATTGTTTATATTGATAAGGGTTCAAATCTGTACAGAGATAAACGTTTTCAAACCGATTGTAAATAGCACTAATGCTCCCCTCTCCCTCCTCCAAACTTCAAAATGGAATACATCTGTAAACTAAATAAAAGTTATTGAAGTGCACTGCCTTTTGTCTCGACTCACTGCGTTTCTATCATAAATATCTTCAGTATCACTTGATTTTAACAGGCTACTGCTCTTACTCACCGCAACAACCACTCGACTGTCAACAGGAGTGTCAACACGCGTCTGAGTCAGATGGGCAGTTATGTGGAAACGGATCGTACTTATGTAGAAATCATATTTGCTAGCCCATTGGGAAACGCAGTAGATGAAGTTAGGCAATGACTCTGCTAATGCTAAGATTAAGGCTTTGTTACACTTTTCTTATTGTAATAATACCTCAATGCAAATAATCACAAGTCCTGTATCGTACATTTACCACAGTGTTGTCTTTAAAATACCCTAAAAGTTACTGTGGAAATACTTAAACAATAACCTTAACCCTTTTGGAGTGTTGCATTATTTATAACATTAGTTGTATTTATTACTACTTAAATGTTTTGGTTTTCTGATAACTAAAAGTATAACAGTATGTTTTATATGACTCAATGTAAGTAAGTAGCACTTCAGTAAATATACCTGGTGTATACGAATCTGTTTAGTGTGAGTTGACTGGCAACTTAAAGTATATAGATTAGTGTTTGCGATGCCCCAGAGACAAATCTTGTTGACAGTCAACTTAGATGAAGGAGAAGACGAGGTGACTTTTAAAGACCTGCTGTCTAGTTACGTTCTGCTCACTCAGCACTCACGCTGACAGCCTTAATGCAAAACACAAAAATTTCCTTCTCGGTGACAACTGTGTCATGCTGTGTAGTCAACAATCAGTAGGCCAAAGTGCAACAGGAAGAACAGGAACATGGGGCCTAGCGCAGCCTATGGTTTGTCTTAAATGAAAGACAGCTTTTAAACCTTTGGGTTTAACACGTTGACTCTACTTCTGTTGTCGTCACTGAACTCCCGTAGTTTTTTCCTCTCCTCCCTGCTCTCCTCTCTGCATCCGCAGTCACGCTGTGTCCACCACACAGTGACGGTAATGTGGTCCAGACATTCGACATGAGTACAACTGTTCCTTTGTTATTTACACACTCACATAAACACATGCACATTTATACACACACACACACACACACATATATATATATATATATATATATATGTGTGTGTGTGTGTGTGTGTGTGTGTGTGTGTGTGGTTACAGTAGCACCACTCAGGTTGGCACACTCAGATTTGCTGCTGACTGACCTCGGAACAACACACCAGTCTCTTTATATGCGCAACTTACTGCTCCAAAGGTTGTGAGAGTTTGCATGAGTAAACATTTTGCAGGACCATTTAAATATATGTGACATTTACGGCAGTGACATTTACAGCTGGACTGCATCTATAAACATTTATTAAAACTGAGATGGTTTCATGTGACGGACAACAGCAGGCCATAAAAAGACCAGGACTGTCAGTGTGGGCAACACCTTTCAAGCTACACATACACTGTTCGTGTTTGGATGGATTATGCTGGGCGCAAACATAATTATGGGATAAGGTTCGTCAAGCATGAACCAAGCTAGACATGCTTTTTAAAGCTCACTGTGTGCAGTTTTGCATTTTGGTGTAATGTTTGAGGATGTTGCCATCTTCTGGTGAAATACCTCTACAGCACCACGATGTAGGTTTTGTTAGATATAACAATTGCAGAACATTTTTATTACCCTGTCATGCATTCATCTGCTCAAGAATAAATCTGTCAACCTGTTTTTTTCACTCTATGTGTAATGTATTTTACGTAATTCTTTGCAGCGTCACTACGTTTCCTTCGAGTGAAGCTGCTCATTTGATCAGCTGTCATTTATAATGTATGTTAGCACAGCTTCATTCACGCATCCTTTCAGTAGTCGGTTCACTGCACATTTAAATTTTAGTGACTCTAATTATACCTTTAAATGTATGCAAGTAAGTAACGGTGGTCTGGTGGGTAACCGTCAGACAGGGATGCACAAGGTCGCAGGTTCGAATCCCTGTCTAACTCCTAGTCCATCCCCCACCAGGTGTGTCCTTAAGCCGAACACCCAGCGCTAGCTCCTTGTAAGTTGCTTTAGATTAAAGCGTCTGACAAGCAAAGTAAAGTTTGTAGTAGTAGTAGTAAGTAACACAATACAATTTATGGCTGACTGTATAATTTATTTACCTGTTGGATTCCACAAACTTCTACAGGACACGAAAACACAATATTTGAATAAATTAAATAAGACGACTGGCAACATATGGCTTGTTTATTAAATCGATTTGAGCATCTATAGTTGTGATGTCTTTTTATTTTTGAGTCCAGTGTCTTAATATTTTCTTAATCTCACTGGTCCTTAGACAGTAGATGAACGGGTTGATAAGTGGAGGAAACAGACTGTAGAAAAGGGTGGTGGCTATACGCATGTCAGGGGTCATTTTAAGGTTAGGGAAGAAAGGTGTAGAGTAGACAAAGAAACGTGGGATGTAGTAGATGGAAAGGATACAACCCTGGGTAACACATGTAGAGAAAGTCTTCTTTCTGCCCTGAGGAGAAAAATGAAGAATTAAATGGAGTTATAAATAATAAAATATGAAAAGTAAAAATAAGCGTCACATTTAGATGCTGAGTGCAACTATAGTGTAAAGTGTAAGAGTTTGAGGCACATTGTCTTACCAGTCCACTGGCCATACGCAAAATCGAGATGATGATACAAATGTAAGAGAAGATGATGAAGGCAAAAGGAACGTAGAGGATGAACATTGCTCCAGCAAAGGCAGCGCTCATTTCTTGACTGCTGTCCCCACACACTAGAGCTGAAAGCGACATATGGTCACAGAAGGCCTGTAGGATTTGGTTGGGCCCACAAAACACCATCATGGTAAGCCTGGTGGTCGTGATGCCGGGGAAGATGTGGGCCACGACCCAGCAGAAGAGGGTCAGGCCTGTCATAGTTGGGTTTGTCATTAACACTGAGTATCTGAGGAGAAAAGAGGAATTCAAAGGAGAAAGAATAATCGATCGGAGGATTTTAATTCCAGGTTGCACACATGACACTTTTTTCACCTGAAGGGAAAACAGATAGCGAGATATCGGTCCAGAGCCATAGTGAATAAAATCAGGGAATTTAAAGAGCCAAAATAGTGGATCATGTGCTCCTGGAGGAAGCAAGTGTGAAAAGCAAGACTCCCATCGTTCCACCAGTATCGAGCAATTAGTTTAGGTAAGGCCACAGTGGTAAAGCCTACAGAAAAAGACAGAAAGAAGTGAGAAGAAGAATACAAAACAAGAGAAAGTAGATCACACGTGAGATAAGGTCAAAATAATACAAACATCTACCAACAGGATCACATTCACTTTACAAACCTATGGTCTCATGTTAAACTTAAATGCACAAAATGATAAAAAAGGTACAAAGGTGTCCTCCAGCAGACCAAAGACATTCAGCGTTAGGTTACCGGGTGAGTCTGAATAGCTCGTACATGTGAATGTGCGTGTGAATGTTTGTCTGTCAGCCCTGTGTTCGACTGGCAACCTGCCCAGGGTGTAGACCTCCTGACAGCTGGGGTGGGCTCCAGCATCCCCGCGCCCTCTGGTTGTCTCTTATTACCTTTCCTTTTCTCAAGGTTAGCGCCACTGACATCATTCCTGTATTTCTGCTTCAAATCGACTCAGGATGATTGTTAAGCATGCAACAACGGCTACAACAAATCCTTAGAGAAGAAGACACAGGATATGAATAATTCCATATTTACCAATATCTGACAGGGCCAAGCTGACCATAATTATGTACATGGGCTTTTGGAGACTCCGCTTCGAAGCAAACATCACTATAAGCAGGAGGTTGCCAACCACTGTGGTCACATAGAGGAAGAAGAAGAACCACGCGAGCAGGTGAAAATACTCCGACCGGAGACTTGGGAAGCCCACAATGAAAAACTCTGATACACGTGTGTAGTTCTTGTACACCTGAAACATGCTGAAGGCAGAGATGAGAATGTGACTGCGCTTACCTCACCACACAACTTTGATTCTGAAACAAACGCAAGCGGCGGCCTCTCAGTTTTATAAAGAGGTTATCACACACATGATGTGACACAACTTATCCCAGTGGAGGCATAAAAGCCGCACACCCAGACGAGCTTTCCTATTTGCTGATCTTTTTGATATTTTCTAGCCACTATCCTCAACTATCCCTCAGGACTGTTTATTACCGTTGTGCAGTTTGATATAAATATAAAGTGCAAAGCACCACTCTGCTTTAATTCAGTCTAAACACCTTTTATGGGTCACTCAGGTTTTAATAAACAAATCAGACCAACAAAGAGTCATAGCTCTTTTACCAGTAAATTAACTTATGGAGCTCTGTACAAACTATTAAAGAGAAAACTGATCAGATCCTGTCTGCACTGACATGGACAGAACGTTTCTGTTTGTAAGACCACGTTCCTACTTAGACGACTTAGATCCTGTAGTTCATACAGAGATCATTTAAATTATTCATCCAGCAAAACCATCGACTTCCCTCTTAGAATCCCATCCAGACTAGACTTCTTAAGGATGCCCTGGACCAGTACGTTCATATTAGAGCAGCTCAATCTATCTCTACTAACAGATTATGTAACACTCTCCCTAACATCCTCTGAAAAAGTAGTTACAAAGCAGCTGTGTGACCACCTGTGCAGAACAATCTTTACGCAGACGCCCAGTCAGGATTTAAAATAAATCAAACAACACTTTGTTACCAATGATTTTCTCTTAGCTTCCGACACTATAGACCATAATATTTAAATACATAGACTGGAACATGTGCAGATACACACCCAGCTATATTTATCTATAAAACCAGATGTATGTTATGTATAATATGACTTCAGTATCAGTATCAATATCATGGGTTGCCTTTAACATTTGCAACAACAAATAACTATATTCATAAAAATGAGTCATTACTCAAATAAGTAGAAATCTCCATGGTTTTATTTTGTTTCCTTTTAATATATTTAGTTAAGATAATATGTTTTGACTGCATGTGCAGGACATGTCTGCACTTGCTGTATGGTTTTATTTATGGGCAGATAAAAATATAGTGTTTCTTACAGCATGTCCCGACACACACTCTAATTACAGTATAATTCAAAAGTCAGTGTTTACTGTCATTGAGGTCAGCATTTGTTTATATATATCATTAATGAATCACTTCACAATTTAGCTTTCGGAACCAGTGTCTGAAAATCTCCTTGATCTCGTTAGTTCTCAGGCAGTAGATGAACGGGTGGATCACTGGAGGAAAGAGACTGTAGAAGAGGGTTGTCAGTATGCGCATGTCAGGGGTCATTTTCAGGTTTGGAATGAAAGGTGCAGTATAGACAAAGAACCGTGGTATGTAATAGATGGAGAGGATACCCCCCTGGGTGGCACAGGTAGAAAAAGCCTTCATTCTGCCCTGAGGAGAAAAGCAACTTGGGGTCAAAAAGAGTTATGAAAAACAACAATAAGAAGAAATCACGTCAGAGAAAAGAAATACTACAACACCATAAGGACTTAATATTACTATCTTATAAGATGGAAGACGCTTTGTTATAATTTTCATGTTATTAATTATAAAGTTATTATTACAACATATTACCTTACCTGTGCACTGGCCATGTGCAATATTGAGATTATTATACAAATGTAAGAGAAGATGATGAAGCCTAAGGGAACATAAAGAATAAACATTGCTATGGCGTAGGCAATGCTGTATTCTCGGCTGGTGTCCCCACACACCAGAGCTGTAAGTGATGTGCGGTCACAGAACACTTGTATGATTCTGTTGGGTCCACAAAATGGCAACACAACAACATTGATGGTGCTGATGCCAGGGAAGATGTGTGCCACCACCCAGAGGAAGACATTAATAGCTGCCATTGTTTGGTTTGTCATCAACATAGGGTACCTGAGGCAGACAGATCAATCAATAGATTATCTCAAAGAGAGACTGCAAAGAACAAACATATTGCTGTTTTTTACCTAAAAGGGAAACAGATGGCTATATAACGGTCCAAGGCCATACTTGATAAAATCAGAGAATTCAAGGAGCCAAAATAGTGAACCATGTGTTCTTGAAATATGCAAGTGTAAAAGCCAATACTCCCATCGTTCCACCAGTAACGGGCAATTATTTTAGGTAAGGCCACAGTGGAAAAGCCTGTAGATAAAATAGAAAGCAAAAGGCGAAGCAGGCATGAATTGTTTTATACCAGTTGGGTAGCCAAAGTGAGACAGTTGGCTTTAACAGCAGTATTTGGTTTGTTCTGCCCTAAATTGTCTTTCAGAAGTGTGGATTGCAGTTATTATTTTACTGCTGTGAACTGTTGAGATACTGAATGCAATCCTTATTCCCTTTGCTGTGTTCAAGGTAAACAGCAGTCATTTGTACAGTTATAGGGTCAAAAGTTAGGAGTAACATTATTTTATGAAGTGCAGTGCACAAACACATCAGGGCAGAAGATACATGATAGGTGACATAAAAAGTCTGTATTTACCAATGTCGGATAGAGCCAGGCTAACCATAGTGATGTACATGGGCTTTTGGAGACTCTGCTCTATGAAAAACAGAATTATCAGCAGGAGGTTGCCCACTACTATGGTCACATAAAGGAAGAAAAATAACCATGCCACTAGGTGGAAATACTCCAACTGGAGACTTGGGAATCCTACAATAAAAAAGTCAGACACGCGCGTGTAGTTTATGTCCCCCTGAAACATACTGAAGGCAGAGATTAAAGGATAAAACTAACAATGTTTCACATTATACAGTTCAGTTAAACTTGCATGCTAGTGCTTACCTCTCCGGGCGGCGTGACAAATACAAGCAGCTCACTCTCAGCCTTATAAGGGTTTTATGACAGGCAGGTTGTTCAAAGCACAATGATGCAACTGTGACCCAGAGAAGGGGAGAAAGCGGGAATAACACCTGTGGCTGCTCACTGCTCCCTCCCAAGGGGGGATGGAACAAATTTTTTCTTATAGCACTTATTCAATGACAATAAAGCAGATTCTCAGCCAGGTCATAAACAAGACTTTTTAATGGTACTGACTGGAGCAAACATACACATTAGCCACCTCCTCTACATGAGGCCAGGGACAAAATTAAAAAGATGGCTTCAACTTATGATTTTCTTCGTAAATACCTCAGGCCGCAGAAAGCCAGTGAGGAAGAGGAGCAAGATCAGGAAACATCATGGAAAAGCTGGACTAAAAATAGCACAGAAGCACTAATCCTGGCATCACAGGTGAAGGCTGATGCCCCTGAGACAATCCAACACATAACAGCAGGGTACAAGATGCCAGCAGACAGAGTGTATGTGAAACGCCATAGGCAAGTGACTGGCACGGTGTACTGCAATGACTGCGTATTTAATATAAAAAGGTAAGGGTCTAGAAAGGGGCTCAAGTTACACTGATGTTAAATCGGAGGCACGACGCCATCTGAACTCAGAGATAAGAGAATAATTTAGGTGGTAGTACTGGGCGTTGGATGTAAAACTTACCCAGGACTTCAACAGATGAGATGTGACGGACAGATAAGTAGTAGATGCTGGCATACAATGATTTAGATGAATTGCTATAGGTTTAGTCTGCTGGGGGGACTCCATATCACACTGAGCTCCTTCTCCTCCTTTTCCTTCTCTGTCCACTTCTCTAACATCATTGCGTGTTAATAACTTTGTCTCTTTTCTCTCCCCTAGTTGTGCTTCGTTTTCTCTCTCTCTCTCTCTCAGGTATCCTTGACCTTGGAGCTGTGGTTGCTGGTCCTACCAACCTGCCGGTCTGCTGCTCCTTGTTGTCTTTGTGATCTATGTTACCTGCTGTCCTTTTCTCTCTCCTCTGTCCACTAACCCCAACCGGTCGAGGCAGATGGCCGCC
>JAUMTR010000006.1:13255580-13268511 GCA_032270685.1 Microctenopoma stevenorrisi
AATTAAAGTGTCCCTGAAAAAGATATTAAAAATTACAAGGCAATCAAAAATCACAGTAAAGAAAGTACTCATAAAATGACCATTTGGGTTTATTCTGGATCTGTTGAGGACTTTGTATACATTACCATAAAAATGTAGTACTGGTAAGCTGTTTAATCCTGTAAATCTTAGTAGAATATAGCAAATGTTTCAACATAAAATGCAACTTGAATGATTCTACAAAGATTAATATGCAAAGAGATGTAGCTAATGTCTACCCTATGACATGTACTATACTACACTACTGTTGTAGTTTAGACTTTAGACTCAATTGAACTTGTTCATGGGCGCTTATGATAACTGCAAACTACTTCTTTCTAGTTGCATGTACTGAGGAGAGTTCTGGTCTGGTCTGGATGTCTGGTTCTTTTGCGCATAATAATCTTTCATAACTCAGCAAATTTCATGCTTGCAGTAATAAGACTAGTGTCTTATTAAGAATTCTCTGTTGTAATCATGTCAAGGGCCGGAACAAATAACTATTGATGTTACAGAAAGGTTGGAAAAAGCTACAACTATGTTAAATACCAGAACGTTCTAGTAGTTATGTTTTTCTATGTAGTACTTCACAATAAAACTTGACAGCCATTCAGAGACTTTTGTTGTCAAGCAGCTATTCTGTGTTTCGATGTGATCCTATTGTTATTTTATATTTTAAGCAGTACACATATTAACACAAAACAAGTTCATATTAATACAATAATACGTGTTATATAATAATACTTTTATGACTTTTATTTGAGGAACATTTTTCTTTTTAAGCAGGAACAGAAGTCTTTTGGATGAATGTTAAACACAGAATAGGAAGGTTTTGTTGGTTTAGGTCCATATGTATGTATTTTTGCACACAAGGAAAACATAATGTTACACCATATACAGCTTTGGACCACAGCAAGAAAGCTGTGATTGCAAATAAGTGTTATTCCACCGGATTGTGATTTCTTCCCAAGGTAAAACATTAGCAATGCGTTGTGTAAAAAGGACCTTGTTCTGAATTATTTTGCTATTTTTGTATTTTTTAAGGTCTGAAAAAACTTTGGCAGTTACATTGTCAGTAGATTATAAAATAAAACAAAAATGTAAATTTTACTCAAACATATAGCTTTTATGGCTGAATCAGAGAAACTGATCATTTTCCAGTGGTCTCTTATTTTTTCCAGAGCTGTATATTAAACATTACTATTTTACTATTCCTATAATTATTCAGTAGTAGAAGCCAGCTACATACAGTACCACTAAGATGGAAAGTGGCCATTATCAGTGCTGCGTTCAATAGGAAGACATTAGGGGGCCTCCGACAGCCATAGAAACAAAAACATGAGCATAATCTACATGATTAATGTAATGTTATTTAAAGAGCAGTTCAGTTAGTGCAGGGAGGGCGTGAGCATGGATAGGTGGTCTGATAAATAACTGGCCTTTTAAAAAGGAGAAAACTATTTGCACTATGCTGTTTGTGATATTTTCCATGACAATACATCATCACAAGCTATTGAGCTGACTAGGAGGTGGAGTTGATTAACCCACATCCATAAGGACCATAGATAGCAACTAATCAACATCCATTGAATGGGCTCATAACATGTTCTCACTCATCTATTTCTGTTCAAGTGGGAGTTTTGGCTTTTCTGCATAAATTGTTATATTGTATAAGGTCATAATCCATAATTGTAATAGCTCTTGAAATGACTTTTGTTGTGATTTCGTACTATATAAATACATTATATTGAATTGAATTGAACCCCTATATAAAATCGACAGTCAACCGCTGTTTTTTATACTCCGAGACTTTTACAATGGACTTCTTCAACTCAGCTCTTGGTAAAAACATCAGTTTTGTGCGTCCTGTATATTTCATTGTGAGTGGATTTGTTGGCATTCCTAATATCAATTATTACTATGTGTTTCTCTTTTTGGTTTATATCGTTTCAGTGCTGGGAAACACGGCTGTCATGGCTGTGATATGTTTGGATCATAATCTGAGAACTCCAAAATATATAGCTGTTTTTAACCTAGCATTCGTGGACCTGTTCGGTAGTTCTGCTTTGGTCCCTAAAGTTATCGACATCTTTCTGTTTGACCACCCCTACATCCCCTACAGTGACTGCTTGATATTCATGTTTTTCTGCTACACCTGTCTTTCAATGCAGGCTCTTAATTTAGTTGCACTTTCCTACGACAGACTGGTGGCCATCATCTTCCCACTGCACTATCATGTGAAAGTCACCCACAGTTTCATGTTCTCTTTGATTGCTTTTTTTTGGTTCCTTGTTGTTATTACTAATCTTATAGGACTTGGCTTCATTACAAGACTTTCTTTCTGTGAGTCTGTAGTTATTAACAGCTATTTCTGTGACTATGGCCAGATATACCGAATGGCCTGTAATGACAACACACCCAGCTTTGTCATTGCTAAGTTATTACAAGTTTTTACTCTTTGGCTTCCTCTGGTATTTATTTTGTTAAGTTATTCATATATTGGTTATGCACTGTCTAAAATAGCCACAGTCCAGGAAAGAGTGAAGGCCTTAAAAACCTGCACAGCTCATCTTTCATTAGTCACAATCTACTTCATCCCAATTTTAATTACATTTACTATGAGTGCAAACATACACCCAAATGCCAGAATCATAAACCTTTCTCTGACGTCTGTTTTTCCTCCCATGTTGAATCCAATTATTTATGTGCTGCAGACACAAGAAATTAAAGTGTCCCTGAAAAAGATATTAAAAATTACAAGGCAATCAAAAATCACAGTAAAGAAAGTACTCATAAAATTGAGCTACCAGTGGCCTGGTAGCTCAATGGGTTAAGCGTCAGACTGGGATGCAGAAGGTTGTGGGTTCGAACCCCGCCTGACTCCTAGCCCATCCCCTACCAGGTGTGTCCCTGAGCCAGACACCCAGCGCTTGCTCCTTGTAAGTCGCTTTGGATAAAAGCGTCTGCCAAGCAAAGTAAAGTAAAGTAAAGTAAAGTAAAATGACTGTATGAGTATTTTTGCACCACCTGTGAAAACAAACAATGAAGATTAAGTTTCTATTATTTATTTCCACCTTCTCCATTGTCATACTTTACGCTTGCATTTACCGTAAACACATTTGAAAAGAAACATGAATTTGTTCTACAAAAAAATGTATTAAATATTTCTTATGTTTTAAAAGTATAAAATAAAAATAAATCAAGGCTCAGAGAGTTATGCTTAGGTACTGCTCTTTACTCAGACTCTGATCTCTTTGCTCTTTACAAGGTTCCGTTCAAACGAACAGGATCATTCATGAATTCATTCAGATTTATTCAATAACTACTATTCTGTGTTCTGTTAACATATAAACAATACATTATCACAACATTAATATATCACCAGTGTTTCAACCCAAGAAATAGTGATGGGAGTTGGTTCTTAGGGCTCACAAATGGCTCTTCAATTTTTATCATTCTGAACTTGAAGAATATGAAGAACTGCACATAGTACTACAGTAAACATTTTAAATAAATCATCTACAAAGTCTAAACTGTTAACTGACACTTGACTTTGCTGAAGACTTAAGCTCTTCTTGTTTATTACAAAGCATCACCTTTGTAAAGGATCAAAATGGACTTAAACACATATATGTACTAAAACTTTGTGCTGCTCATATACTGTATGTTGAATTTTAATCCTACAAAATATTATTTCTGGATATACCGAATAAAACATAATATAGCATTTAGCATAATTACTTAGCTACCATAGACATTTGTTTTAAAACCATTTCAAATATTTCTACAGTCACATAAAGTAACACGTGTAGTGTTCTGTGTCAAAAGTGAGCAGGAATATTTTATTTATTTAGGGAAATTATCAAAAAACGACACTCGACAATGTCATAAGATCAATGTCTCAGTATATTAAAGAACAAGCAACATGAACAATAACATTACAATGTTGTGTCCCTTGACACAACCACAGATACTTCCCTTGGTTCTTTTTAAGAACACTGTCTTCATGTTTTCCTACATAAACTTGCATATTCCAGGAATAACTTAACCTGGCATCTAATGTTGCTCATATCTTTATGCCACATTTAGGCTTGCTTGGTATTTACTGTTTTAAAGGGCAGCATCCTTAAAAGTGATCAGATGCTCATCCAATGTAAGGTTTTGGTTTTTAAAGGAGTGGCAAGCCCTCCAGCCACTTGAATATAATAACAGCCTCAGACCTGCCATCTTGTTCTTTATCACTAGATACCTCCTTATCACTTATTCTTTGGTCTGGATTATATTCTATCATCTTCAGCACATGCCATGGTGCTGCCACACAATGAACTGTGAGAAGGGCCCCACAAAAGCATTTTATACCAATAAAATGTGTCCATTATCTATGTAGGTCTGAAACAGCTCATTCAGTTTGGTCAGTATTCATATAACACTGTACTGTCTGTGCACAGCTCTGCCCCTACTACACTCCTCAGGAGTTGTAGAGGAGTGGACCATGAATGGAGTCCCGGTAAGTGAGTGTAATCAACACATTCTTAATCCAGACACTTTATGTTGGTTGATTTTGTTACTTTTAGTGGTACATGACTTGGGGGGCCGTGTGTGATCACGTGAGGCTGATAGCAGTTAATGAAGAAAATCTATTTTATTGATTCACAATGGTTGCTATGCTTGAAATATGTATTTTAAATAAAGTCTCAACTGGCTGTTAAAGTTCAGTGAAACCTGGAAAGGATATACTCACCAAAATACTTTACCAGACATAAAAAGGTGATAAAGGTGTAAAGTTTTATGTTATGCAGATTTTGTGATCGCAGTTAGTAAGATGATGAGATGATGTTGAGTGGCTTAGACACAAGACTCTGGGGAGCAGACATTGATCTTATAAGACAGAAATACTGAGGGGTGCTGCTTCTCTTGCAATAGCTTGACACAGCTGTGCCACTAGAAAGAAGGAAAAGAGTCACCTCTATCAACAGGACACTTCTCTACGTAAATAACTGTACTCTGGACTTAACTATGGCATTATTCAACTCAGCTCCTGGGAAAAACATAACTTTTGTGCATCCTGCATATTTTATAGTAAGTGGATTTCTTGGAATTCCTAATATCAAGTATTACTACGTGTTTCTCTTTTTTGCTTATATTGTTTCAGTGCTGGGAAACACGGCTGTGATGGCTGTGATAAGTTTGGATCATAATCTGAGAACTCCAAAATATATAGCTGTTTTTAACCTAGCATTGGTGGACCTGTTCGGTAGTTCTGCTTTGGTGCCAAAAGTTATTGACATCTTTCTGTTTGATCACCCCTACATCCCCTACAGCGACTGCTTGACTTTCCTTTTTTTTTGCTACACATGTCTTGGGATGCAGTCCTTTAATCTGGTAGCACTTTCCTACGACAGACTGGTGGCCATCATCTTTCCACTGCACTATCAAACAAAAGTCACCCACAGGTTCATGTTTTCTTTGATTGCCTCTTTCTGGGTCTTTGCTGTCATAGGAAATCTCATTGCAGTGGGCCTTATTACAAGACTTTCCTTCTGTGAATCTGTGCTTATTAACAGCTATTTCTGTGACCATGGACAGATATACCGACTGGCCTGCAACGACAATTTTCCCAATTATGTTCTTAGCTGTTTGTACCCAGTTATTCTTTTTTGGCTTCCACTACTTTTTATCTTGTTGAGTTACCTGTTTATAGGCTGCACGTTGGCTAAAGTGGCCAGAATACAACAGAGACTCAAGGCTTTTAAAACCTGTGTAGGTCATCTCTTGCTAGTAGCCATCTATTTCACCCCCCTCTTAATAACATTCACTTTAATGGAAAAAATACATCCAGATGCCAGGATCATAAACCTGTCTCTGACCTCTGTCATTCCTCCCATGTTGAACCCAATTATTTATGTTCTGCAAACACAGGAAATAAAAGAATCTCTGAAAAGGTTATTTAAAATCAGAGGGAAATTCCAAATAAGAGTTATAAAGAAAGCCAGTGTGGCTGTTTGATGTTATACACTGTCTTTGTTAGCATTGTATGTACAGTAGGCGTAACAGTTTCAGTTTTTGAAACAAATCTTGCAATATTATACAAAGATCATAATCTAAGAAAAAATAAATAAACTGTGTATTTTGTAACAAGTGATTATTTTTAATGTGAATCTGCTACAAACTGCTTTTTTTGTATGCATAACGTACAGGTTAGTGGTTATCTATTAATCAATTAATTTCCCTTTCAAGCTATTGGTTATGTTTTGTTTTGATTTGGTTAACTAGCAATAAAGAATAACTTCAATCAGAAAAACTACTGCCGTTTTACTGGAAATCTAGGAATAAAAGAAACACTTCAAATTAGAACGTTCACCTTCATTCGTATACATGGAAGCTGTATTTAGGAAAGTCTTCCTTACTTTATTCTTCCTCTGTAGCACATGGGAAGGGACGTAATTGGTAAAGTGCAGATTTTGAGCTCTGACATTTTTGATGGATAAAATACATCTAAATGCCAGAATCATAATCCTGTCTTTAACCTCTGTCATTCATCCCACGGTAAATCCAATCTTTTATGTTCTACAGACACAAGGAATAAAAAAGTATTTAAAAAGGTTAATAAAAATAAGGGAAAAGTCCAAAGTAACTAAAGGGAAGGTTCAAACTCAGACCTGCATACCTCTTGGGATTATCATCAATATGACACAATGGCATTGCTTACATGTGGGTGAGTGGCAGTGGGAGATCAATAGAGTGAATCTTTGTACAGTAGGCTACATATGCACTGTTAAAAATAAAAAAAATTTGCAATTCAAATTGCATTGTAACCAAATCTAAGCCTCACTGCAAAAAAATTAATGCATTTATACATATTTAACTGCCAAAATAAATCATCCGTTTAGTGCATTCCTAAAAAGAGGGAATGCAGTGACAAGTTGAGCAACTCCAAAAGGAAGAGAAGACTATTGAAGACAACTAGATTTCACTGTCACAAAATTATCAAAGTTGTATACAAATACCGTATCTCTTCCAACTGTTATTTAGTGTTTCCTCTATCTTTTAGTCTTCGAAATAACATTGATATAAACACGAAAGCAATTTAAATTTGGCATACTATACTATACTACCACACCAGAAAAAAAACCTAAATTAACCTTGTATAAATGCTCAGTAGACACACTAAGCACATTACATGATTGCAGTCACTAAGGTATTTTGTCTCATGGTGAGTGGCTTAAAGAAAATAGACTCTGGAGGAATGACAGTGACCGATGCTCCTTCTCTTAGTAAATACTTCTCAGAAGTTAATGCTTGATAGAGCTCTCTGATCAGAAACTGGAGCACACTTTACCTACATACAACGCAGTGCTGACACACAAAACAGTGCACTACTCTATATATCACAATAACAGGGCTATGGACTTAACAAGGGCATTATTCAACTCAGCTCTTGAGAAGAATATCACTTTTGTGCATCCTGCATATTTTATAATAAGTGGATTAAATGATATTCCTAATATCAAGGATTACTATGTCTTTATCATGTTTTCTTACATAATTTCAGTGCTGGGAAACACCATTGTGATGACAGTAATATGCTTGGATCGCAGTCTGAGAACACCAAAATATGTGGCAGTTTTTAATCTAGCATTTGTGGACTTGTTTGGGAGCAGTGCTTTGGTGCCTAAAGCAATTGACATCTTTCTTTTTAACCACCCCTACATCGCCTACAGCGACTGCTTGACTTTCCTTTTTTTCTGCTATACATGTCTTTTGATGCAGTCATTAAATTTGGTGGCACTTTCTTATGACAGACTGGTGGCCATCATCTTTCCACTGCACTATCATGTAAAGGTAACCCACAGTTTCATGTTTTCTTTGATTTCCTCTTTGTGGGTCTTTGTTATCATAGGAAATCTCATTGCAGTCGGCCTCATCACACAACTTTCCTTCTGTAAATCTGTGGTTATTAACAGCTATTTCTGTGACTATGGCCAGATATATCGACTGGCCTGTAATGACAACACACCCAGCATTATCATCGGTCTTTTTTTCCAAGTTGTTAATTTCTGGTTTCCACTAGTTTTCATCCTGTTAAGTTACCTGTGTATAAGCTGCACGTTGGCTAAAGTGGCCACAATGCAACAAGGACTTAAGGCCTTTAAAACCTGCATAGGCCACCTTTCATTGGTGGCAATCTATTTCATCCCACTGTTAACGATATTTACTTTGAAAGAAAAAATACATCCAGATGTCAGAATCATAATTCTGTCTCTGACCTCTGTTATTCCCTCAATGTTGAACCCAATTATTTATGTTCTGCAGACACAAGAAATAAAAGAATCTGTGAAAAGGTTATTAAAAATCAAATGGAAATGCAAAATAATAAAAAGATCTTTCATAATGTGATTTTGTTTGTTTATACTAGACAGTTTTTTTCAGCACTTTATGTAAATTTTAAAATGATTGTTTGTTACATCACTAATGTTTGAAAAGCAAGTAGGAAATATTTTTTGTAACAACACTTGAATATAATAGCACTTGTATATTAGTGTCTTGTCAATACAATTATCTAGATACATTTCAAGGAGTAAATGAATGCAATGACACTAGCATTTTAAATTTAAGAAGTCAATTATAAAGTTTTTTATAATTGTTGTTGATATTGTTTTAATATGATTGTTTATGGAATACAACAGAGCCTTTAACATACATACATGTTGTTTTCTTATTAATATTGATTGTTTCTCTACATCATAAATGAGTGTCTACAGAAAACAATGCTGCATTTTTATTGACTTATAAACAACCACAGGAGCATTTCTACAATTTTTGTTCAGTTCTTTAACAATACAACTGTGGTTGACAGGAACGTTATTAGTTCAGAAGGTATTCAGAAGGTACATTTTTGTACTAGTGAGTCCTAAACCCAGAAATCAGGTGGTCATCTTGTTTCTCTGGTTATTTCGGTCAGTTCCTTCATTCTGATGTCAATAAGATTTGAAATAGTTCTCTTAGATTCCTGAATAAAACTTTATAGTTTAAAGAGTTCACTCAGGTGCAGTGTTAGTCTTTTAATGTTTTAGACCAAAAAACACACACGATGGGGTATTAGTAATAATAGGAAGAGTAGATGGATATGATCTTATATGAAGCCGCAATAGGCCAATCCCTCTATCCTCAATAAACTCAGGAACTAAACACAATAAGTCACAAGGTAAAATTGTGTCTAGTCTTATAAACCATATGTGGATTAGCCCTTTGACACGGCCCCTTTCTATTCACTGACTACAGGTCAGGTAAATAGCCTTTCTTTTATAGGTTATTGCTACAACACTCTCATGTCTTACTAGCAGTATTTACATTTCATTTGGAGAAATATTAACCCGCCTGCAGTTAGATGAATGAAGCACAAAACTAGCTTGCCTTTAGTTTGTCAGTACATTTACTTGCCTTTGTTGGGTTTTAGGGTTGCTCTCTAGCAAGTATCACCATCTAGTGAAATGTATGAGTATTTACTCTTAGAGTATTTACAGTGGTGCACCAAGCCAAATAAATCTTACATTTAGAAAACATTCGAAAGAAAACATTTAAAACAAAAGAAAATACTGAATGTATTAGGTATGTAGCAAAGCCTAATTTATGTTAATCAGTGTGTTTTTTTCTGTAAAACATCACTAAGTATTGTGTGTATTCATTCTGAAAATATTCTGTTTTGAATGTTAAAAATCATTGTATTCTTTGAAAGTGCAAATAATTAATAATCAAGTCAAGTAATCAGACTGACATATTAGTGTGGGGGAACAGGCTGATGAGTGTTTTACCATTTAGAGATAGTAATCCATTATTTTAATCTTTGCAAACAAAGTTAGGGTAGTGTTGCTTGTTTAATGTTCTTCTGTAACAATTCATCCACCCATCCATTATTCTACACACTTCCTCTGTAAATGTTTGCAGGGTTGCTGCAGGGAATTACATCAGTTCTTAAGCATGTGGCCAATCATCTCATGGCTGACGTGAAAACCAAAAAGGTCACAATTTTTTGTTATTTTTAACGTAGTGTATTTTTACCAGACATTTACCTATGCTGACATAAACAGTGCTAAAACCAATGAGCCACCCAGAAGAAATCACGACACTCAAATATGTAACAGAATACATTTGGGCTTTAGACAGTTAATGTGGGGCTCAATAAAACAAAAACTAAATATTACATGCCTATGAGATTAAAATGAAGAATAGTACACTTGGAATAGAACAGTACAATTTGAACGAGAAATCTGGTTAAATATTCCCCGGGACATTATCATGTGACGTGCCTGTTTGGTGTCCCAGACTGATCCAAATGATGCAATACAAATGTGTATAAATATTTCTGATGGTTTTCAGGAGAGTTTAATTTGAAACGTTCTACTAAGTCAGCTCTATGATTCTTTATCATATTATAATCTTTATTTAAAATGAACGCAGAAGAAAGAGCTTCTTCTATATTTAATGCCACATTTGTTCGCCCTGCACATTTTTATCTTAATGGATTTTCCAACATCCCTCATGCTAAGTATTACTATGTTTTCCTGTGTTTTGTTTATATCATGACGGTTGTTGGTAATGGACTTCTAATCTCAGTGATTTATTTGGTCAAGACTCTCCATACTCCTAAATACATGATTGTGTTCAACCTGGCTTTGACAGATTTGTGTGGGAGTACTGCTCTGATCCCAAAAGTCTTGGACACGTTTTTGTTTGACAGGAGATACATTGTCTATGAAGCTTGTCTAAGTTACATGTTCTTTGTTTTCTTCTTTGGGGGTATGCAGTCATTGATACTTGTCATTATGGCATTTGACAGGTATATAGCCATTTGCCTCCCATTAAGATACCATATAATTGTGACAAAACCAGCTATTGCTGCAATGTTGCTGTTTGTGTGGGTTTTATTATTAAGTCTAACAGCCTTTACTTTTGGGATTATTGATCGCCTCTCATTCTGTGGATCTTTGGTAATAGAAAGCTTTTTCTGTGACCATGGACCAGTATGTCGTCTGGCGTGTAATGACACATCTTTAAATTATATAATGGGAATTCTTCTTTTCATTTTATTCATGATCATTCCTTTAGTACTGATAGCATTGACCTATGTCTGCATTGCCATAGCACTAAGCAGGATTGCATCAGGAGTCAAACGATTCAAAGCATTGAAAACTTGTACTTCTCATCTGATTCTTGTGGCTGTTTTTTTCCTACCATTTGTGGGCACCAATATAACTGCACTGACCTCCTACATTCATCCAAATGCCAGAATCTTCAACTCTACTTTGACACACATCATACCAGCTCTGCTCAATCCTATCATATACTCTTTAAAGTCAGAAGAAGTAATGAGGTCTATCAGGAAACTCTGTAAAAACAGTAGGATTAAAAACATAATCTCATCTAAAAGATGACCTGAAGTTTTAAACTACTACAGATGTGTTTTGTAACTTTACTGAGAACTTTGCATCTGTTAGGAATATTTGTGGTTATTATCTGTAATCTTTTCGTTTATTGTATTTTGCTGTTAAGGACATACACTTCTCTTTTGCAAAAGAAAATCAATGATATGAATTGTTGTGCCACTGTGCTCTTATGTTAAAAGATTATTTGGGAAAAAGATACAAGCTTGAGGGCGTCACGGTGGTGTGGTTAGCACTGTTGCCTCACAGCTAGAAGGACTCGGGTTCGAGTCCCAGTCGGCCAGGTGCTTTTCTGTGTGGAGTTTGCATGTTCTCCCCGTGTCTGCGTGGTCCACCGTCCAAAGACAAGCATGTTAGGTTGATTGGTCACTGTAAATTGTCCGTAGGTTGGAATGTGAGTGTGCATGGTTGTTCGTCTGTATGTCTCTGTGTTGGCCCTGCGATGGACTGGCGATTCGTCCAGGGTGTACCCCGCCTCTCGCCCAAAGGAAGCTAGGATAGGCTCCAGCACCCACCGCGACCCGGTTTCGGATAAGCGGAAGACAATGGATGGATGGATACAAGCCTCTGTAATGAATGTGTCATAAATATGAATACATTAAAATATATGACTATAATAAAGAAAATGACATTCTATGGTTTAGAATAAAAATATCAAACATAAGTATATACAATTTCCAAAACTTGGAAACTACATAATGATAAAAGGTGAAATATGAACAACCAATAATTATTTAAAGGATAAGCAATGTGACCTACAATTTAAGGAGCTGTTTCTTTGAAACTCATTTGTTCATAAGGAAAATCTAAAATTAACCCATAAAAAACAAATTTTTGAAACATTTTTAGCATCATGGAAAAACTTTGGGATATATGACAACACATTTTCTTGAACTGGTATTATTGAAAGGTTACATTTGAATGGAGTTTACACAGGGATGTACTCACTCCAGACAACATCTTTGTCTGTTGTATGTTAAGAAAAACTACCAACTTTATGAATAAAAGCATTACATAAAAAACCCTCAGTTTAGTTTTAAGCAATGATACAGGATACAGAGTGACTAAGTATTACTATGACATTTTTGTTTTACTGCTGTCTCTGATCACAATGTCAATACTAGGACAACACAGTACCTGTAGACTCATTGTTTAGCCTGTGGATATGGTATCCCACTCTAGGATTACAGGAGAACCCCAGTGGGGCTATCAGGGATTGTCTAATCAGTCCCAGTAATATAGACAACAGACTCAGAGTTTGACAGCAAGTAGTTATTCAACAGTATGGGTAAATTTGCTGCTGACTACTTGTGTTCCTCTGCTATACTAATGTTATAAAATATTAGAAAGAAACACCTTCAGTATTTTATTATAGGAATATTTCTAAATCAAATCTCAAATCAAATCTCTTTTATTGTCACATCACATAACTGGTACACAGGTACGGTACATGCGAGTGAAATTCTTGTGTG
>JAUMTR010000006.1:13268611-13287830 GCA_032270685.1 Microctenopoma stevenorrisi
TTATTATCGGGACACCACCTAGACAGCCAGCGATTAAATGACGACATGCGGCTATACATATCGTCACTGATCACATTAGGAAGAGGACCAGAGAAAACTACAGAGTCGTAGTCAACTATATGTTGCAGTACCCAAGTCTAGAAGTGAAAAATGCATCGACTAATTTTACAGCCTCTGTTATATCTTTGACAGAAAGCGTGTCTCTCAGGCGTTGGGGACCAAACAGAATAATTTCTGTCCTGTCTAAATTAAAGAGCAGAAAGTTACAGGACACCCAGGCCTTTGTCTTTTATGCTTAAAGTTTTATTAATTGATTTGTTTCATCTGGTTTCATCTGCATAGCAATGGAAGTTTATAGTGTTTTTTTTATAATATTGTCTTGGGGAGACATGTATAAAGTAACAAGAATCGGTCCAAGCACAGAACCTGTGGGACCTTATAATAAAAATTTTTAGTGTGTGGATGGACCTATATGACAGATAAGATACCAAACAGCTTGTTACTTTAATACAAATAACATGTTCAAGTCTGTGTAATAAATTGTTGTGATCAATAGCGTTCTTTAATAGTTATGAACTTATTTGTGAAGAAATACATGATGTGGCTAAACAGTAAAGTAAAAATTACATAATAAATCTACAGTTTAAAATGTAAAAAGCCTGCATTTTACTACCACTGTGGACTTTAGTCTTGAGAAATAATTTCTGATGAATAATGACAAACAATCTCGATCAAAAGATCTAGGGACCCACACCCTGATTAACACACTAATTATCATATGACACAGCTTTCTGTTGTGCCGCAATGAAAGAGAAACTATATAACTGTCAGGACTCTCACTGATCAACTTGCTTTAGGGAACAGAACACTTTTGAGGTGAGTTTGCTAATGACATTTCTAGATACTCAACTATGTCATCCATTGCTATATGTTGTGATGTCTCCTCCTTTTACATTTAGAGAGACAAACATTTGTAATGGGTTCAGCTGATGCCGTAATGAACAACACATTTGTTCGTCCTGCAGCATTCTATCTTAATGGATTTTCCAACATCCCTCATGCTAAGTATTACTATGTGTTCCTGTGTTTCATCTATATCATGTCTGTTGTTGGTAATGTTCTGTTAATGTCAGTGATTTACCTGGTCAAGACTCTTCATACTGCTAAATACATGATTGTGTTCAACCTGGCTTTTACAGATTTGTGTGGGAGCACTGCTCTGATCCCAAAAGTCTTGGACACATTTTTGTTTGACAGGAGATACATTGTCTACGAAGCCTGTTTAAGTCATATGTTCTTTGTTTGGTTCTTTACATTTGTGCAGACCTGGACACTTGTTAGTATGGCTTATGACAGGTTTGTTGCAATTTGCTTCCCTTTGAGGTACCATAGTATTGTGACTAAATCAGCTATTGCTTCCATTCTTTTCTTTGTGTGGTTTTTTTCATTAAGTTATGTAGCACTTGCTGTTGGGCTAATTGATCGCCTTTCATTCTGTGGATCTTTGGTGGTACAAAGCTTTTTCTGTGATCATGGACCAGTGTATTATCTGGCCTGTAACGACACATCTCTTAATGACATAATTGGAAATTTTGCCATTGCTATAGTCATGATAATCCCTCTTATATTGATAGCATTGACCTATGTCTGCATTGCCATAGCACTGAGCAGAATTGCATCAGGAGTGGAACGACTCAAAGCATTGAAAACTTGTACTTCTCACCTGATTCTTGTTGCTATTTTTTTTCTACCACTTGTTGGCACTAATTTAGCTGTAGTAACCTCCTACATCCATCCCAATGCCAGGATCTTCAATTCTACTCTGACAAACACTATACCAGCTCTGCTCAATCCCATTATATATTCTTTAAAGACAGAAGAAGTGCTGAACTCTATGAGGAAGCTTTGCAAAAACAACAGGCTTATTGCAAAAAAGATTAATGCTTTATCACTGCTGTACTGACACACTGAGAGGTGTTAAAGTTAGAGCTGTGATTAAAAGAGAGTGCTCACCACAAAATACGTCTAGTAAGCATTTTTCAAACACAGTTATTAATTTTACTTCTGTCATTAAAAGATACACATGAATGTTTTGATTGCTTCAAGTGTGTTTGTGTCAGTGTCCGTTGTTTGGGTGATTTGCTGCATTCACGGTACATACCAGCATTTTACACACTAACATTCTGTTGCTTGAGTATAAATATGTTTCATGATTGATACTGGATGGTTCAACCCTCGGAACATAACTTTCCAGTTATTGTTTTCCTCCTCTGGAGCATCTGACCATCATGTGCTGGACATGCTACCTACCCTTTTGGTTGCTGATGATTTTCATCCCACTTTAGGTGGATACTAGTATTATCTGTGAATCTCTGTCATCCAGGTCTTGGTTATCTCGAAAAGGTTTTGTCCAATAGCAACTGGACTTGTTAGGTTTCTTGACAACGTTTAACCCTTCCACCCTTTCCATTCCAGAGAGCTATCTCAAGTTTGTCAAGTCTGACAGAGGGCTTTCTCAAGTCTGACACATCATTCTCAAGTCTGACTTGATAATGATGCGGAGAGCTTTGTTAGCACACTGGTCGACCAGACCAAATTGATACCAGTTTTACCATCCTTAACCAGAAGCCACGGAAGCCACAACAAAATATCCCCAAATACACTGTGGGACTGTTGTATCTTATCTTTGCTAAGAAAACCAAGACGTTTTAAATTATAATTAAACAAAAAGACCACATTTCTGCAAGAATATAAAAGTTGGGGGGACAGCTGGGCGGGGGGCAAGGCTCTACAGCTGCTGGCATATCTGTGTATATGATGAATAAACCTGTACAATATTTAATCGACTCACAATTGAACACACATTTTTCTAAAGATGAGATCACACTTATTGTTAATAGTTCACAGATGGCACATGTGCATCCAGCTAAAATGAATAGAAACATACAGAGAGCCAGAGGAGGAAGAGTACGGACAAGTAAATTTAACCTACACACACTTTAAGCATTAATGTTTCCAGTACCATTTTGTGCTCATAGGCCTATGTTACAGTAGGCTTGTTGTTGCAGTTGCTACTCTTACTGTAAAACTTTCTGAGTTACATTGTTATAATCCATAGTGTTTTTCTATTTATTCGTGAAGGAATGTATAGTGTGGCTTATCAGTACATTTAAATATTACATAATAAATCTACAGTTTAAAATGGAAAAAGCCTGTATTTTACTACCTCTGGAGACTTTAGTCTTTAAGAATAATTTCTGATGAATAATGACATAAACAATCTCGATCAAAAGATCTAGGGACCCACACCCTGATTAACACACTAATTATCATATGACACATCTTTCTGTTGTGCCGCAATGAAAGAGAAACTATAAAACTTTTAGGACTCTCACTGATCAACTTGCTTTAGGGAATAGAACACTTTTGAGGTGAGTTTGCTAATGACATTTCTAGATACTCAACTATGTCATCCATTACTATATGTTATGATGTCTCCTCCTTTTACATTTAGAGAGACAAACATTTGTAATGGGTTCAGCTGATGCCATAATGAACGACACATTTGTTCGTCCTGCAGCATTCTATCTTAATGGATTTTCCAACATCCCTCATGCTAAGTATTACTATGTGTTCCTGTGTTTCATCTATATCATGACTGTTGTTGGTAATGTTCTCTTAATGTCAGTGATTTACCTGGTCAAGACTCTTCATACTCCTAAATACATGATTGTGTTCAGCCTGGCTTTTACAGATTTGTGTGGGAGTACTGCTCTGATCCCAAAAGTCTTGGACACATTTTTGTTTGACAGGAGATACATTGTCTATGAAGCCTGTTTATGTTACATGTTCTTTGTTTGGTTCTTTGCGTTTGTGCAGTCCTGGACACTTGTCACTATGGCTTATGACAGGTTTGTTGCAATTTGCTTTCCTTTGAGGTATCATAGCATTGTAACCAAAGTCGCTGTGGCTTCCATTCTTTTCTTTGTGTGGGTTTTTTCATTGAGCCTCTTAGCAGTTTCTGTTGGGCTACTTAATCGCCTCTTCTTCTGTGGATCTTTGGTGGTACAAAGCTTTTTTTGTGATCATGGACCAATATATTATCTGGCCTGTAATGATACATCTCTTAATACCCTAATGGCAAGACTAGTCATTGTTATAATTATATTTATTCCTTTAGTATTGATTGTATTAACATATGTTGGCATTGCCGTAGCACTGAGCAGAATTGCATCAGGAGTGGAACGACTCAAAGCTTTGAAAACTTGTACTTCTCATCTGATTCTTGTAGCTGTTTTTTTTCTACCGCTTGTGGGAACCAACTTAGCTGTACTGACCTCCTACATCCATCCTAATGCCCGGATGTTTAATTCTACTTTGACACACACCATACCAGCTCTGCTCAACCCTATCATATACTCTTTAAAGACAGAAGAAGTGCTCAACTCTATGAGGAAAATTTTTTCTAGAAATGGGCACATCAATCGTCAACATTTTGCAAAAAGATGACTTCACTATGATTGCTGTATTAACATTTTTCAATATATTTTAAAGTAGCAGTACGATGACATTACTTCCAAATTCTGTACATTATAAAGCATCTTGTCATTTACTGTGTGTAAAATGACACTGTTGTCTAACACTACTGTTCTACATCCCTTCATTCATCCATTTAACATTCAAAACTAAATTTAAAAGAATAAAATTATACAAAAAAAGAAAAAAATGGTTGTTGAAATACTCACAATACACAAGGGGCTGAGAGTCAATCCTTTCTCAGCCCCACCTTTTTCTTAAAACACCCTCTCATCTTTTGTAGGCAGTAACACATCTCTCTCTTGGCACCCTGTTATACATCATCCTGTTATGAAAGCATTTGGGATGTTGACTTTGCCTGGGTGATAGAGTGAAAGATGCCACACGCTACAGAAGCTTTCCTTTACAGTAATATGTCCGTGATTACACCACCTGTCTCTCACAAGCAAAACAATTCTCCCTCCTCTCTTCTTACCATTCTACCTCAAGTCTCTGTCTGCACCTACTGCTTGGAAGCCTAATCCTGCATACCTACTTTTTGAGTCCAGCCCTTCCTCCATTGAGTTTTCTCCTCATTTATATGGGGATCTGGTGCTTCACTCACAGTAGTGCAATCCTGGAAAGCACAGCTAACTGGTTAATGATACAGCCACTCTCTGCCGCATCCATTGCTTTCCGATCCCAAACAAGTTCTTTAGAGTTATGCAAAGTCCTGTCCATTCTGTGTGAAACAATAAATACAAAAACTGTAAAAATACAACAAAACTCCAACTCTAACCAGAGCTACTGTAACACGCAGCCACCAGAAGCAGCATAGGTTTAACAAGTGCTACAGTTCCTTCTTGCAAGGGTGTTAATAGGCTGCCATTGGATTCACATATCTTTACACTATTTTTCAAAACTGTTAACACAGATGTTATCCAAAGACAACTAAATTACTCGGTTTAGCTGTTGTCAAACAAAAGGATTCCATCTATTTACAGCTGATACAAAGTACCTGCATATTCATGAACACCCTGCATAAAATTCTTCAATCAACAATCAGTCTTCATCTATCTGTAAACAATGCCACCTCACTGTTACTGTTACAAGCATAGATCAAATAGACCCAATGTGAATATGTTTTTTGGACATTACCCATACGTATAATTTGGTTTTCCTTTTTAGCATTTTCAGTATTCACCTTTGATAAGCATAAATTAAATGTATTTTTTGTAACAGAGATTGTGTCAGTTTGGTCATCTTCTGTTTCAGTCTGTATGTTCAATGTTTTAAAACATAGGGACAGGAATGTTTAAGCTATTGATAAAAAAGCAGTTAATGCTAGTGTGGTTTAAAATATTTTCTTTGCCAGTTCATTTAAATATCTCATTAGCTAAAATAAATATTGGACTAGGTTTCTTTTGCATCAACAGATTGCAAAGTTTAAATTTTTATGGTGACTGATGACATGAACAAACTTGATGAGAGAAGCAGACACTAATCAATGATCATATGACACAGCTTCCTGCATGCTGCTGAGCCAAAATGACAGAGACACATTATAAGTGTCAGGACTCTCACCACACAACTTGCTTTAGGGACTTTAGGTGAGTTTGGTAACAACATTTCTAGTCATTCAGATGTGTCATCCATTGCTATAGATCAGAATGTTTTCTCTCTTTACATCTAGGAAAACAGATATTTGTAATGGACTCAGAAAAGAAAGCAGCTGCCAGAGTGAACACCACATTTGTTCGTCCTGCAGCATTCTATCTTAACGGATTTACCAACATCCCTCATGCTCTGTATTTCTATGTTTTCCTTTCTTTCATCTATATTGTGACGGTTGTTGGGAACATTCTCTTAATGTCAGTAATTTACCTGGTCAAGACTCTTCATACTCCTAAATACATGATTGTGTTCAGCCTGGCTTTTACAGATTTGTGTGGAAGTACTGCTCTGATCCCAAAAGTCTTGGACACATTTTTGTTTGACAGGAGATACATTGTCTATGAAGCCTGTTTAAGTTACATGTTCTTTGTTTGGATCTTTACATTTGTGCAGACCTGGACACTTGTCACTATGTCTTATGACAGGTTTGTTGCCATTTGCTTTCCTTTAAGGTATCATAGTATTGTGACTAAATCAGCTATTGCTTCCATGCTTTTCTTTGTGTGGTTTTTTTCATTGAGTTATGCAGCACTTGCTGTTGGGCTACTTGATCGCCTTTCATTCTGTGGATCTTTGGTGGTACAGAGTTTTTTTTGTGATCATGGACCAGTATATCGCTTGGCCTGTAACGACACATTGTTAAATAAGATTATTGCATATGTTGCCATTGCTATAATCATGATAATCCCTCTTATATTGATAGCATTGACCTATGTCTGCATTGCTGTAGCACTGAGCAGGAGAGCATCAGGAGTTGTGCGATTCAAAGCATTGAAAACTTGTACTTCTCATCTGATTCTTGTGGCTATTTTCTTTCTACCACTTGTAGGCATCAACTTAGCTGGAATAAACTTTTACGTCCATCCTAATGCCAGGATCTTAAACTCTACTTTGACAAACACCATACCAGCTCTGCTCAATCCTGTCATATACTCTTTAAAGACAGAAGAAGTGCTGAACTCTATGAGGAAACTTTGCAAAAAAAACACCAGGCTCATTGCAAAAAAGATTATCCCATTATGACGGCTGTACTGACACAATGATATGTGTTAAGACCTGTGAGTACAAGAGAGTGCACACCCCAAAATATGTCTTGCAAGCATTTTTAAACAGTTATTGATTTAACTTATGTCATTAAAAGATTCACATGAATGTTAAGTGTCTCTGTCGGTGTCAGTTGTTTGCTGCATTTTACATGCAAAAGTTCTGTCGCTGGACAACAAGTGTATTTTATGATTGATACTGGATGGTGCAACCCTCGGAACATAACAAGTCTCTCCAGTCACTGTTCTCCTCCTCTAGAGCATCTGACCATCATGTGCTGGCCATGCTACATACCCTGTGACCTGGTAATGCCATTGCTAATGCCTTCCATCCCACTTTTGTTTCGCTAAACTTAATGATGTGTGTGTGACACTGCTGTTACTGTAGCGGAAGAATTCAATAAGCTTAAGCATGCATTTCTACCAATACATCATCTGCTCTATAAACTGTAAATGTAAACTGCACATTGGACCATTGCTACACAAACCACGCTACAAGATGCACTCAAGAACTGGGAGGCGCCAATGCAGCTCGGCTGAGGTCAATGAGCTTTGTTAGCACACTGGTCAAGCAGACTAAACTGTCACCATTTTTACCATCCTGAACCAGACGCCATAACAGAATATCCACAAATACACCGTAAAACTATTGTATCTTAACTCTAAGAAAAAAAAAGACAGTTTAAATTATAAATTAAAAAAAGACTAAAAACTATGAACAATAAGTGTAAAAAATAATTTGAGGTCATAAAAGTTGAGGGGACAGCTGGGGGTGGGGGGGGTGGGGGCAAAGCTCTACAGCTGCTGGTATATCTGTGTATATGACAAATAAACCTGTACAATATTTAACTATGACTAAACATGTTACTGCACTGACCTCAGATTTCCTTTTAAGGTTCCCTAAAGCCAGTTGTGCAGTGAGAGATCTGCCATTTATCTTTTTTATTATGGTGCAGAAGACATGCAGGAAGGAAATCCATCATATGGTTCTGAGTTTTCTTTCAACCAGTACATCATTTATTTTAAGATATAGAAATATATATATGAATATACCAAAATAATCCTGAAAGCTACCACCTACAACATACATCTCAATCTGCACAGGATCCCACAGGGACACAGCTTCCTGATTCTGCTGCGCCACAATGAATACAATACAAATAAGAGGTCTCTCATAGTACAACTCGCTAAATGAGTAAGGTGAGTTTAGTGACAACAATTCTGATCACTCTACCATGTAATCCACTATTATATACCGTGTTGTGTTTTTTGTTTTCATATCTAAAGAAAAACATATTGGTAATGGGCCAAGAGAAGAAAGCTGCAATCATATTTAATGCCACTTTTATTCGCCCTGCAGCTTTCTATCTCGATGGATTCTCCAACATCCCTCATGCTAAGTATTACTATGTGTTCTTGTGTTTCATCTATATCATGACGGTTGTTGGTAATGGTCTCCTAATCTCAGTGATTTACCTGGTCAAGACTCTTCATACTCCTAAATACATGATTGTGTTCAACCTGGCTTTTACAGATTTGTGTGGGAGTACTGCTCTGGTCCCAAAAGTCTTGGACACATTTTTGTTTTACAGGAGATACATTGTCTATGAAGCCTGTTTAAGTTACATGTTCTTTGTTTGGTTCTTTACATTTGTACAGTCATGGACACTTGTCACTATGTCCTATGACAGGTTTGTTGCCATTTGCTTCCCTTTGAGATACCATAGTATTGTGACTACAAAATCCATTGCTTCCATTCTTCTCTCTGTGTGGGTTCTTTCATCTGGCCTTTTAGCAGTTGCTGTTGGGGCAATTGACCACCTCTCCTTCTGTGGATCTTTAGTGATACAAAGCTTTTACTGTGATCACGGGCCAGTTTATCATCTGGCCTGTAGTGACACAACTTTAAATTACGTAATGGCAAGACTCTTTATGGCTATATTCATATTTATTCCTCTAGTATTGGTAGTTTTGACCTATGTCTGCATTACTATAGCGCTGAGCAAAATTGCATCAGGAGTTGAACGACTCAAAGCATTGAAAACTTGTACTTCTCATCTGATTCTTGTGGCTATTTTCTTCCTACCACTTGTGGGAACCAACATAGCTGCACTTGCCTCTTACATCCATCCTAATGCTAGGATCTTCAACTCTACTTTGACACACACCATACCAGCTCTGCTCAACCCTATTATATATTCTTTAAAGTCAGAAGAAGTGCTGAACTCTATGAGGAAACTTTGCAAAAATAATAGGATAAGGAACATAATGTCATCCAAGAAGATTAGCATGTTATGATTACTGGACTGACACATTAAAAAGTGCTAAAAAAGAATGAATGTGCAATTCTTTATTAGGAAGTCCTACACAATAGTAACAATTTCATATTGCACTTGTTGGTTGTGTTTTGTTCATGTATTGGCCATTTAGTAAACAGCAGTGTATATTTTAACAATGTAGGTAAATATAATAGAACTTTTGTACCGCTTAGGTTAAGAAATGTTGGCAATACAAATGTCTACAACTTTTCAATACTTGAAGTACATACAGTTGAATCTTGAAATTGCAGTTGCATTCGAGATTTTATCTATTATTGATAGCATTGACCTATGTCTGCATTGACATATCACTTAGCAGGATCGCATCAGGAGTGGAACGACTCAAAGCATTAAAAATTTGCACATCTCACCTGATTCTTTTCTTTATACTTCTTATGGGCACTAATTTGGCAGCTATGACCTCCGACATTCATCCTAATGCCAGGATCTTCAACTCTACTTTGACACACATACCAGCTCTGCTCAACCCTAATATATTCTTTAAAGACAGAAGAAATGCTTAAGTCATTGAGAATACTTTGTAAAAACAACAAAATTAGGACCATAACATTTTGCAAAACCATTACCTTATTATGATTGTGGTAATTTAATAATATAATATCACCTATGGCACCAAAATGTCTTGAACCAGCTCTGAGGAAGTGATATATTATAATGGTACTGTGTATTCTGATAAAATGTATTGCTATTTCAGACTAAACTAAAATGTCAGCAATTATAATGTTTTATTAGTGAAAAGCGTATAGTACATACTTTGTTTACATATTTTACAAAATCTTGGAAATTGAACAATTGAACTAATTATTAAAAACAATTCAGGATGAAAGTGCAGTTTGTAATGCTGCAGCGTTTCTGCAAAGAAGGTAGTGATTCAGAAGAAATAAAATAAAAATGTGCTCCAAAAAATTACCCCTTACTCAGGGGCTTTAGTCAGTTATAGGTCAAAATCCAATCTGTTTTTTATTTCTAAAATTCTTGAAAAAGTTGTTTCTGTGTGCTCATTTGCACACAACTGTACAGCAGTCTGCCCTCTGCATGTCTGCACTCGTTGCTACCCACCTCTGGTCATAATGGTGGTCCTTGGAGAGTCAAAAAGAAATCCTTGTCATAGCTACTGCACAGACATGTGAAGAAGTGTTAAAATAGCATAAATGTGCAACTTTATCCTAGTACTTACTACTAATTAGAACTTTCATTTTTGATGTGTGATTGGCTCTTTTTGGCTTTTGTAGTGGTCATTTACTTTTTCAAATAAATTTATATTTTCAGTTTTAATTAAAATAAGTTAGTATATGAAAATACATTGTGTCTTGCTGTTGTAGTAGTTATTAACTGATTGACCTTGAATTAATATGTAATTTACTGTATAAATAAATTCAGAGTACACTACTTAAGTAATGTAAACATAGCACATTGTGCAACTGTTGTTTACAGTACTTCACTAAGAATATGTAATCCATATCAAAAGATACATTTGTAATGTTTGCAGTAAATGCTAATACTACTAAATGTACTAGTTTTAGATTTGAATGCGTTATAATTGTGCAACTACTTCACCCAATACATAATGTGCATAATGTGACAGATTAGATTGTAAGTACAATAAATAATCATATAGATATACCATGTTATGTTTGCAATAACCACAATGACAAAAAAACATGAAAATGCTCAATTATTTTATTTTTGGCTGTATGTGTGAATAAAGTGTACTTTGGCAATAATTCAACTGCTTTTCGTGTCACCACAATGTACCCTGACTTCATAGATATTCTTATGTATATTTTCACAAATGCTATTTAAAATAATCATTTAAAATATTTGGCATTAACAGTTTGACCATAGCATACCATACCAACTTTATTTATAAACCACGAAGTGCTGTACACAAAGTAAAATAACATAAGACAATTAGAATCAGATATAAATCAATTCATAAATAAAACAAAATAAAATAGAATAAGAACAAAATAAAATGATATACAATCTGATAAAAAAACAACAAAGATCAACATCTCAAATAAATAAATAGATAGATATTGCAGTTGTTACGTAATTGTTAAAGGGTTAGTTCCCAAGACTCACATACCCACATGTATATTCTTCATCTTGACCATTGACAGCCCCTATTAAATTCCTTTTTGTCATTTTGGACAAACCTTTTATTGACTTTATATGTTCATATCTTTATATTTTAATTTTAAGAATTATTAGTTATAAATGTTGTTTATACACTGTGCTGTAATGGATTAATTCAGAATCTTGCTAACAATGGTCGGCTAATGAATTGCATCAACAAATCAAAAACATGAGAAAAAAAGGTACACTATATATGACAGGTCTCACACAGTACAACTTAGTGAGAGGACTACATCCGTCTGTCAGTGTGGCTACAACATATTACTATCAGCAAGCTGTGTCATTATTATTATATAATGTGTGATTTTATATTTTTGAAAATAGGAAAACAGATATAATGGGATCAGAAAAAAATACTGAAATAACATTTAATTCCACCTTTGTCCGTCCTGCAACATTCTATCTTAATGGGCTTTCTAACATCCCTCATGCTAAGTATTACTATGTATTCTTGTGTTTTATCTATATCATGACTCTTCTTGGAAACAGTCTCCTAATCTCAGTGATTTATTTGGTCAAGACTCTTCATACTGCTAAATACATGATTGTGTTTAACCTGGCTTTGACAGATTTGTGTGGGAGTACTGCTCTCATCCCAAAAGTCTTGGACACATTTTTGTTTGACAGGAGATACATTGTCTATGAAGCTTGTTTAAGTTACATGTTCTTTGTTTGGTTTTTTGCAAGCGTGCAGTCATGGACACTTGTCACTATGTCTTATGACAGGTTTATTGCAATTTGTGTTCCTTTGAGGTATCATACTATTGTAACTAAATCAGCTATTGCTGCTGTACTGCTGTTTGCATGGGTTCTTTCACTGAGTGTTATAGCATGCATGACTGGGTTTATTGAACGTCTATCCTTCTGTGGATCTTTGGTGATACAAAGCTTTTACTGTGATCACGGGCCATTGTATCGTCTGGCCTGTAATAACACATCTTTAAATTATATAATGGCATATTTTGTTTTTATTGTAATAATTTGTATTCCTCTTATATTGATAGCAATAACATATGTTTTTATTGCCATAGCACTGAGCAGAATTGCATCGAGAGTGGAACGACTCAAAGCATTGAAAACTTGTACTTCTCATCTGATTCTGGTGGCTATTTTCTTCCTACCACTTTTAGGAACCAACTTAGCTGTACTGACCTCCTACATCCATCCTAATGCCAGGATCTTAAACTCCACTTTGGCACACACCATACCATCTTTGCTCAATCCCATCATATACTCTTTAAAGACAGAAGAAATACTACACTCTCTCAGAAAACTTTGTCGAAATGATTGGTTTCAAAACATAACCTCTTCTAAAAAGATGCCCTCATTGTAACTTCTGTACTGACATATTATAGTAAAGTATAGTGTGGAAATATTATAAATTGTTTGTTTTTATTATAAAGTTAATCCATTGTTTCTTGTATATTAACATACAACACATACCATACCACAGCGAAAATATTTTATCAGACTGGTATGTAGATCTCAATGGTAACAACGTTAAGACTGAAAATATGTGTAAAAAGCATGAAAAGCAACTGTAACTTTTTAAAACAACATGTTACAGTGGAGCATTAGACTGGGCAACACAACATGTGAGGTCTATCACACAGTATTGTTCAGTAATATTAAGGTCTGTGCGTTAATAAAATAGCGTGTCATTCACTCAGAAAATTATATTCTAGAATTACTGTATCTTCTCTACATAAGGATTTCAGTTTAGTTGTATACAAATGTAATTTTTAGAAGACAAAACTGACAAGTTGCATATAGCATTTACATCAAAATAGTCTCACTTTGAACATTTGATATGTTTTCTATGTTCTGTCAAGAATAAAATATGGGTTTTGCATTGGCACAAAAGATCTTGGTGAGAAAGTTGTTTAGGTTATGGTACTAGATGTGAATGTTTGTTTATATTCTTGAATATTCTCAATGTAGGTTAACAAAATATTCTACTATAATCAGTTTGCTTATTGAAGTTAAGCGAAGTAAAGCTAGCTAATATGTAACTTGAATTGAGTTTTACTTTACTTGTTTACTTTTAACAAGAGGATGGACTTTGTTTTCAAATGATCAGCAGCTTTGGTAAGTTAAATGGAAGTTTATCTGACTTTACCAGATATTGACTTTTACTGTTTAACACTGTTTCTGCTGGTTTAAACGATATTCAGATGGCTGTGACAGTCATATATGGTCAATTGTATTGACTTCTCGGCACTAAAGCTTGGCTTGAATTGGTTCCTTTCTGATTATATTAATTTTGTTTTCCTATGGGGCATCAGTAAATATGACTCTGTGATAATGGAGCATCTTTTCAGAAAATGATTTTCTACAATTACTTCTCTACAGATGTGTAATCAGGATTGCAGGTACACAAATGTAATTTGTGTAAAGCTTAGGCTTTTGTACTGACACATTAAGAATACACTATACATTTTTTGTTGGAGACACATCTGAACTGCATACACTCATTGTGTATGAAGCCACACTGTTGAAGAGTTTCCTGCTGAATACTTGATGTCTGCATATGTAACTCTAAAGTGTTGGTACTGCAGACCAGTCATGCACAGAAGCCAGAAAATACCAATGCACTTTATCGTCCCCTACTCCACAATCATCTTAGATGGTATCGTCCATCTGACTGAACACACCTGATCTAGGCAAACAGCAGTGAAAATTTAGAAAAAGACCATAGAGAACTTTCTTGTGCCCTGCTGGTGGTGTGTAGCATCGGTCAATAGTCATGAAATCAACTAATGTAAGACCTCTGGATTTAACCCCCCTCTTTTAAAACCATGTCACGGTACGTCAACACTTCAGTCTCAGTCTCTTAGAGCTGTTACCAATACTCTTACAACTCTTTATTATAGAAAGTGAAGTTAATAAAAGCTATGTACAGTATAGCTGTATGAAAACAAAATAGACAATGCATAACTTGTGCAATTTACCTACACACTATATACACCTATAAAACACGTACAGTAAATAGACACCTAACAGAAAAGGAGTTCAGTGTCTCATCCTGGGACATTTCAACATGTGGCAAAGAGGTGTTGACCACAATCTGACAACCATAGAGTCTACGGGCGACCACTCTACCAACTGAGCTTGTGCCCTCCCAGGTGACAGATGACTATATTGTAAACAAACCTTGACAGATCTAGAAACCCAGAGGGACGCAGCTTCCTGATTTTTTGCTGCCCCACAATGTATATCATACAATATAAATGACTCATCTCTCACATTACAAGGAACTGAACACCTAAGTTCTAAGGTGAGTTTGGTGACATCAGTTATCACCATTCTACTATCATTGTTATACATTGTAATGGGTTTTTCTTCTTTTACATCTAGGAAAACAGATATTCGTAATGGGCCAAGAAAACAAAGCTGAAATCAAATTTAATGCAACATTTGTTCGTCCTGCAGCATTCTATCTTAATGGATTCTCCAACATCCCTCATGCTAAGTATTTCTATGTTTTCCTGTGTTTCGTCTATATCGTGACTCTCATTGGAAATGGTCTTGTTCTCTCAGTGATTTACCTGGTCAAGAAACTTCACACACCTAAATACATGATTGTGTTCAACCTGGCTTTGACAGATTTGTGTGGGAGTACTGCTCTCATCCCAAAAGTCTTGGACACATTTTTGTTTGACAGGAGATACATTGTCTATGAAGCTTGTTTAAGTTACATGTTCTTTGTTTGGTTTTTTGGAGGTTTGCAGTCATGGACACTTGTCACCATGTCGTATGACAGATTTATAGCCATTTGCTTCCCTTTGAGGTACCATAGTATTGTGACTAAACCTGCGATTGCTGCATTGCTGCTATTTGCATGGGTTATGTTATTGATCCTCTTTGCACTTTCTGCTGGGCTACTTGATCGACTTTCCTTCTGTGGGTCTTTGGTGATACAGAGCTTTTTCTGTGATCATGGACCAATATTTCGTCTGGCCTGTAATGACACTTATTTGAATAACATAATGGTATATGTTTTTGTAGTTATAATTATTTGTATTCCTCTAGTATTGATAGCCTTGACCTATGTCTGCATTGCCGTAGCACTGAGCCGGATTGCATCAGTGGAGGAACGACTCAAAGCATTGAAAACTTGTACTTCTCACCTGATTCTTGTGGCTATTTTCTTCCTGCCACTCCTCGGAACCAACTTAGCTGTACTGACCTCCTACATTCATCCTAATGCCAGGATCTTCAACTCTACTTTGACACACACCATACCTGCTTTGCTCAATCCCATCATATATTCTTTAAAGACAGAAGAAGTGCTGAACTCTATGAGGAAACTTTGCAAAAATAATAGGGTTAATATAAATGTGTTTCGTTTCACTTTACACTAATCGATTTGTAGTTTTATATTGTGATTATTAAGTGTTTTGTCATTGACTGTGTTCTCTTGTTGCAGTAAACAGTGACAGCATATTTACGTAACTGATTTAATTTCAAAAGAAAGATTGCTGTGTACTGCAACAAGAGAATACATTCAATGACAAGACACTTAGTTTGAAATAATTTCAATCACCTAATTAATCAGAGGTGTCATAAATACACAAACTTACACACTCACTGTGCTCATTCTTGCCTAGAAATTACTCTACTACAGGTAGAAATATTACATTAGCACTAAATATTTTTTTAGAAATGTGAAATATTTGCATCTGCCAAAGTGAGAAAGCTTGAACAGACTAGGAGCCACATGGAGGTTGCTACATGTCATGTTATGGTTGGTAATGTGAATATCACTTCACAGCTCAATGTAGGCTACAAAATACACCATAATGAGATTACATAACTAGGGGGACAATACGTTGAAGCAGCAGCACCTGCAGATTATTCCTGTGTTTAAAAGGACATTAACAAATTGCAGAATAAGCTAATAATGTTTTCAGTTGAAAGAGAGAGAGGTGATATGTGGTCAGAGCGCACCTAAAAAATGTCTAAATTGCACCCTCCCAAAAATTATTTCATAGGCTTAGTCCATTGCACCACCAGAAACGCCAAGGTGCCATGCACCTGGAAATATCTGAAAAGAAAGAATCTCACAGCCCTAACATACCTAGTCATTAGTGATGTGGAGTATTTCAGTAAATATGGAGACTAGGAAAGGCTTCCTGATATCTTTGGGTTGTCATAAGTTATTTTCGGTCCTACTTCCTGTGACTAACCGTTGCATTATTCTTCATGTTGCAGATGCTGCCCTTCCCCCACACATGCTTGCTGCTTTACTAATATACACTGTATAATATGTTCAGAACAAAATAACCTAGCAACAATCCATATGTACCATAATCATCCACCTTCAACCTTCACCTCTTATTTATCTGCCCAAGACGCTTCATATCTCCAAATACATACATACATGTGTTCTGAGAACTTTTTAGCTGATTCTTGTAGTGGCATATTTAGCTGTACTTAATAGGATCAGTGTTTGTTTTGTGTTTAGCTATTTTACAGATTTATCACCTGGAAACAAACAAACTGTATTTCTTGTTTCTATTCTTTGTTTTTATAACAATCCATGTGAGGGTTGGAATGATTTATCCCATTCAGAGTTCACACTTCATAAAGTAACGAATATTAAGTTTCCATTATGTACAGTTCATGCAGAACATTGAATTGTCTCCAATCTTTGAGGCTTGCACCATCTAGTGGTTTGTTCTTGTACTTGATTCAAAATATTGATCAGAACAGTTACAATAGAATGTCTTTTCTTTTAATAATGTCATGTATTTTTCTATTTGTATTAATTGCTATATCAGTAGCTAGCAGCTTTTATGCATTTTGTGGGTGGCTCTAAATCAAGATGACATATTTCATTGTGAGACAGTTAGAAATTAAATTACTTTTTTAATCAATACATATTTTTTCTCAAACCTCAAGGCTGAAGAATTCACTGATGCAAGGCAGGATTCAGTGAACAATAATCTCCAAATGTGTAGATTACATTAAATCTTTGCAGTGTAATATTGATGTGGGGCCTATGCTGCTTGTATGTTTCTGTAAACCTGGTGCTTAGCACATCTATGTACGCGTTTAGCATAATGGATATAAGTAGGGAATCTTGACATCAGATGATAAACCTAAACTTTATTTATTTCTGTAATTGCTTTTCTTGTATAAAAACAAAAACAAAAAATGTGTTGCTTTTCTGGCCTGGGTTATTTTAAGTCACAGCAGTTTGTATAGAACCGCATATGATTATTAAATGATAAGATCTTTCTGCACGTTATAGTATTGCTTAAATTTTTAAGATAAAACTTCATTTATATGAAATATAAAACTTCTTTTTAGGAATCATGACAGAGCACTGTGTAGTTCAGTACTTTTAGGGTATTTGCATTGTGTAATGAGGAGATGTCATGTTTGACAGCCTGATATCAGGGATAGGCAAAAAAAAAAACTTTAATCCACAACCACAGCAAACAGACATTTTAAATATGTATATATTTAACCATCCTAACTTCAACCTAACATGCATGTCTTTGATTGATTACTCCTAAATTGTCTGTAGGTTAGGGCTGCAACAATAAGTCGCTTTGGATAAAAGCGTCTGCCAAGCAAAGTAAAGTAAAGAGACAGAGTGGACAAGGGTGAGGAAGAAAAAAAGGTCAGAGAGAAACTAAACTCAAACCAATTTACATTGATTTTTCTGAATTGGATTTTGAATTGGATTCAGACGTGTATGGATTTTGGATTGATATTGGATTCTGGACAGGATTTGTGGACTTTGGTTGTTGCTGTGCTTTTGTGCTTCTGTCTCTGGCTCCGGACCGGAACCAGCGCCGGACCTCGCACACTCTGCCCGTTTAACACCGCCTGTTTCTTGGACTACCTCTCTGTCAGTAATTGGATTTTGTGGATTGGCTCCGGTGTTGGCTCGGTGAATCCACACCACACCGCCTTACACTTTGGATAAGCGGTACATAATGGATGGATATTTTTTAACAGTGCAGATAGTAAATGTAATCTTCCCATAAACTTAACTAAATTAGACCACGCCCTCTGACCTCTAAGGTAAATTTGGTCCATCAAGAAGTCAGAATTCTTCTCTGTAACAATCAAACATTTTTTCCATCCTATGACTACAATATGGTTTGAATTTAATAAAACAGGATTTTTAAATATATTACTCAGACTAGAATAACACACCATGGCACATTTACATTTATTTGTTAATTTCTCATACTAAATAAAACATATTGGTTCATAGGAATTCAAACAACATACTCAAACTGATGTGTTGAAGTAACAATGTTAAAATATGTCAAAATATATCATATATATGGACAATATAATATTCCACTAAAATCCACAAATTTAGTAAGTGGGTAAAGTAGTAGTGTAGTAAAGAGAATTGCATTTGGAAAATGTTATATGTCATTACAAGTTGCACAATATTCTTCCACACCTGATTCAAGATTCAAGATTCAAGATTCAAAACACTTTATTAATCCCAGAGGGAAATTGTTTGCCATGAATACAGCC
>JAUMTR010000006.1:13292797-13302931 GCA_032270685.1 Microctenopoma stevenorrisi
GAATAGTAGATGTGTTTAGGATTATGTCAGTTACTGCAAGATTAGCCACAGCCAAAAACTTTGGAGTGTGTAAACAACGATTAGATGCAATTACATAAATCACCAAAATATTAAAAAGCACTGTAACCACATAGACAAATGCTAGAAATATTATGTAGATACTGATGAAGGGAAATGTCTGAAATGCAACAATATAAAAACCTGGAGGATGAATAATGACTGAGCCGTTTAGAAGAGACCTGGTTACCGACATAGTTGAACTTCACAGGCTGCTTCTGAGTAAAAGCTCCCAACTCTGAACAAGAAGAAAAAGAAAAAAAAAGAGAAATCACATTAGACCTCTAAAAGCTGCAAATACTGTGCATTTATACCATATACCATGAATACACTCAGAGGGAGTATAATACGTTCTCATTAAGTAAAATTAAGCTCGACTCTAAAAGCATCATGAGTCCTGTACAGTGGAAGACTGAGTTAGACTAGATGACGATTAAGAACAAATTCTCAGTGAGTTGTTATAAATTAAGTAGGTAGGTAAAAGTTGCTGACTCCAAAGGCAACGAGACTTTGAGAGTCATACTTTATCTCTGGAGGTCGATGAAGAAACCTTTTTAATGACACTGAAGTTTCTTTTAATTATTTTAACATGATCCATGGAGACCAGTGTTGTTGTTTGCTATGATTAAACATATTATGCTTTCAAAATAAACTTCTAATTATTGTTTTTATTGCTAATTGGTTGACCTGGATTAGGTCAGCACACTTATCCTAATAACTAGTTAACTAGTTATTTTATTGAATAGCAGGTTTGATTTCTGACACTTTAAGAATTTTGACAAAGCTGATTATTTTGCACAGTGTTCCCAGGGGATACATTTATCATTAAAGAAACCATTGTGAGCCCAAAACAAAATGGTCCCATTGAGGCCAATTTGTATTAATGACCTTGTGTTTAACAAATAAATATGGTACACTTTGAACTTCAGACTAATTAATCACAGTTGCACTTTTAATAACCTGAGGGAAATAGGTTACAGTGTTCAATACTGTTTTACTTCATGAAATATAAAAAATAATTTGAAATGTAAAGTAGCACAACTAAACTATAGCTAATAAGATGTATTATACCACAGTATTGTACACAGGTACGTATAAAGAGTCATTATGTGTGGTTATGTCTTATCCTCTTGGCATTATATTAACAATCCTGAGTGCTCCAAACCCGAAACTGCCAAAACATTTCTTATGTCGGCTTCATCTATGTTAAATAAACAATGCTATGGAGAAATAAGTTAAGTACTAGTACTTATGATCTATGACCTTTACCTCTCTGTAACAGTATGATCTGTTATATCTTGTAACGCATGTGATGCTGTATGAAAATAAGATAACCAGACCTGATTTTATATGTAACTATGCAAATGCAAAGTATCAGTCAGAATATACAGGCAAAGAAAAGAAACACAGGACGTACAGTTTCATTATCGATATGTCAGCAATTTATGTTTTCAGCAGTTCACAGATATTATTTGAAGAATAGTACCGTCCTATCTAACAATAGTGTGTCTGGTAAAATTTCAAGATTTAAATAACTGTTACTTTATTTCTAAAATATATTGTGGGCAGTCTACAATAAGTATAACTCTAAGGTGCATGTATACTCTATAAGGCATGTTCAGTCTCTTAACAGATTCAACCTTCACAGACAAAATAAAATTAAATCATTTCAAAGTAGTTCTAGTTCCCTACTTCTAGGGTTTGACCACCAGAATCTAATCCATTCCCAACTAATTCTCTTAAGACGTTTCTGTGATGTCGCTTTCACAGTCGACAGATGTCAGGTCACAGTGACCATGATCATTGACCATCAGTAACTAATTAGTCCCTGGTTGAGTCCAAGTGGACATTTGTGTCAAATCAGAAGAAATCACGTCAAGACCACAGAAACCCATGAGTTCAGCAGTACTTGGAGAGCACAAGCTGCCCTTTACTGTTTATCCATCAACAACCAGGGGTTCTGTTAATGACCATTAGCTAAGAAATATACATAAATTAATCAGTTAGTCTTATTAATCAGTGGCTACTGTGATTCAAACCTGATTTATACGGTAGTAGACCATATAATGCCTAATGGTACATGGTGGGTTGCACTGTGAACACAAACCCACTAGGTGTCAGGCAGTCATCACAATACCTAGTCTGTGTTTTGTCTTAGTTTAACCCCAAATTAACTACAAATGTTTAATCGAACAACACAGTGACAGTTTTTTGCTTTTTGCTAACATTTTTGCTAAACATTAAATTTCGAGTGAATGAACCGAGCTGTTCAGTCTAATTTCACATGCCTTAAAATTCAATTCATGGTTTAATAGCAACAGCTTAAAATGGTATTTCGATTATTTGAATTAATAAAAGAAAACATTTCAGTCGCAACATGCCGTGAGAGTGTTTTAATTTGCACAGAAAAGTTTGACTGCTGTTTTATTACCTCATTGCCTGTGTTTTACAAAATCCATACTGCATTAAGAACAATAGTGCAGTTTGATCTTTTACAATGTTCCACTGCAGGATCTGCGAACTCACCAAAGTTTTGTGTTATTAGTTTATTAAAAACTAGAGGCTAAAATAGATTTGTTGCTTTTTGCAGTAAACAAATATTGATGGCAAGAAGTGTTCTTTTACGTCGGTCTATGCGAACATTTTTTCTTAGCACTGCCAGGGCTCTGCTTTTGATCTCTTTGGTTTTCAAAGAATATACAATAGGATTGACACAGGGTGGTATGCAAGAGGCCAGAGACAGACTGAGCACCCGTTGGTCTGAATCAATGAGTCGCAGATAAAACTCAGTCGTAAAAATAGTGATAAGAGGAATGTAAAATACGGCAACAATTATCAGATGCTCAACACAAGTAGTCAAAGCTTTCACTCGACTATCTAAAGATTTCATCCTGAACACAGTCACCAGGATGCTGACATAAGACAGTAAAATAAAAATAAAAGGTCCTCCTAGAAGAAGGACAGTAAGCCAAGAGGCCACAGACCACTGCAGTGTGTTATCATTACAGGCGAGTCTAAACACAGGCGCATAGTCACAGAAATAACTGAACACATTGAGGGAACTGCAAAAAGACAGTCGAGTCATTACACCTACTGCAAAAGCACTGATACCCAAAGAAAAACACCAGATCAGTGCAACAATACAAGACATGCTTCTGAGTGTGTTAATTGAGTTCTGATGAAGGGGCAAACATATTGCAATTAACCGGTCATAGGCAAGTACAGCGAGTGCATGTGACTCCAAGGTTGTAAAAGCAAAGAAAACATACATTTGTACCAAACACAAGTTGAATGGAACAAAGTTGTCTTTAAAGAGGAATATTTTTATCATACTGGGAATAGTAGATGTGTTTAGGATTATATCAGTTACAGCAAGATTGACCACAGCCAAAAACTTTGGAGTGTGCAAACAACGATTAAATGCAATTATGGAAATCAACAAACTATTGAACATCACTGTAACCACATAGACAAATGCTAGAAATATGAAGTAAACAGTGATGAATGGAAATGTTTGAAATCCGATGATATAGAAACCTGGAGGATGAACAATCGTAGAGTCATTCACGGCAGACTCAAAGGACATTTTGGTATTTGGTAAGAATCAGTCTGGCAAAGATAAAAAAAAATATCACATGTCACTTTATCCAGATGGACCTCTAAATGCTCTATATGCTAAAGTCATCACATTAAACACATTGTTTAATGTGATGACTTAACAAAAAGTTTAAATTGGCTAAAGTAAGTAAAAGTAAGTAAAATATTTGTACATTTTATCTTGTTGGAATTTGGTGTCTCCTAAGGTAGCATGTAAATGGCTACGTGTCTGAATTTTAAATTGTGGAATATATCCTTGACTCATTGATCTCCAGAGATACTAATACTGAGAAAGCATTATAATGAGTTTAATTTGATCCATGGAGAACAGGTTTGTATCTTACTTTGATTAAACATATTATTCATCTAAAACAAACATCACATTTAATAATTTTACGAGTTCATCTTATAACTCCCCTTAAAGGTTGTGATACTGTACATGCAATCTAATCACAAGCCTGTACGGAAGAATTAAAGAAGCATTAACTAAGTTTAGTGCGAATTTACTTTAAATTCACAGTTCTCACAATGTCTGAATTGTAGTATTAGAAACTTGCACAATTGTATGTAAGCTACTTGGTTTGTCTTCATCTTTATATTCAGCTGAATAATAATGTATTCCTTCTATTCACAACCACAGCCATAACTAATTAAGTTTACTCACTCTCAATAACTGACACAGGAATAGCACAGGTTTGGAAAAGTAATACTTCTATAGCTATTTGATTATTGCGCCATGCTCCACACAACCTATGATATTTCGCATGTTCTTTGTCTTGACGGTTTAGGCCTTGTCAGGGCTCTTTGTTGTAGTAACTCAGAATATACGGGCACCGAATAGTGATTGCTGGTGTCTTCTCCCTGTAAATCGCTTCGGATAAAAGCATCTGCCAAGTAAAGTAAAGTAACGTACAGGTATTCACTGTTTCTTGTGCTGTGCAAACTATGCAGATGCATAGGCCGCCCTGGCCAGAAGGGGGCCCCAAGATACTGGTTTAGTCCCAATAAAATTTAGTAGAAGTAGACTTTTAGTAGAAAATCTTTAAAATACTGTACATGTACATATACTATGACAAGTTTGTAATCTTATGCATGAGTGTGTCATAGCTAGGTAACTTGTTGCTTGCAACATGATTTTTTTCATTGTTGTTGTCTTTGTTTTTAGTTTTCAAGCTGTGTCTATGATCTTTTGCTCACTGTAATGTAACCAGGACTAACTGACAGACGAGCTCTGAGGTCTCATGAATGTTACAGGAATTATATTTAATTGTTAAAATTGTATAAATTAAATTATATTTTTAATTTTTTTGTTTATTTGTGAACATGTATTTTTCAAAGACACGAAAACTCTAAGAACTTACCCAACATTTTGATAGCTTTGGGATTAATTCAATGTTCCCCGAGAAGGCATTTAAACACACGACTGTGAGCTAATACAAAAATGCTTCTAATGAGACCAGTTTTTGATTTCATCACCAGAGAATTTTGGTTAATAACTTTGTCTTTAAGAAGTACTGTTTCAAATTCACACTAATTAATCTTATGTGCACATATTAAGAAGAACAAACTGTTTAAGAGAAACAAGTGTTCAGTGCTGTTACTGCATTAATTTATTTGCATGTATGATTACTTTGAAAAGGTAGCAACATTTTCTTTGCATTTCATTAAAATGTTACATTTGTAATCGTTTTTTTCTTTTGTCTTTGCGAGTGAATCAAGTAACCACGTGATGCTTCATGTCATGATAATCCATTGATCTTTGATTGCACCTCACGGACCCGTGACAGTGGTGTCTACACTCAGTGTCACAATCTACCAGCTCTAATTTGACCATTATCTCAAGAGTTTTACTCGATCCTGCATTATGTCCATTTAAAATTACGACTCTGTTAGAGTGACTGTATGTGAGATGGCAAAACAAATGCTAAAATTACCTTACAATGGTTCTAGTTAAAGAAAGTAGCTAAAGGTTTTTTAATTTAAGATTGTGTTGTCCTGGGCCCATCCAAAACTGTCAGTGTGCTCCTTGTAAGCCGCTTTGAATATCTACATAGTAATAGAAAACCATCCACACACATTAAGTGTATGCCATAGGGAAGAGTGTTTTGCTCAGGGACATTCCTGGTATGATGTGGGGAGTGGGCTGGGATTTGATCCCGACCTTCTGCATCCCAAATTGATGCATATCCCTTTGAACTAATGAAAGCAGAAAAGCAACTCATTTTGCTTACCACAAAAAAGGGAATCTGATACTGCAGGGGTAAAAGATTAAGAACATCAAGGATCAGATTCCCTGAGGCAAGGCTTGAATACATGTTGTAAGCAAAACACAGAAATATAGACCACTTAAGAATCTATCACCAGCAGGCAGCATTGCATACCGTGTGCTCTATGTACATGAACCCCTCAAACCGATGTCCTTCTTGTACAAAAGGCCTTTCAGCAGTAGTGGATCTACTGCCCCCACTGCTGTAGAGCCTTGCCCCTTTAGCTGCCCCCCCAGCTTTTATGTCCTTAAAATCATACTTGTAAAAACAAATTACTTGTTTGTTCAAAAGCCTTCAAATTAAATATTTATTTACTAAAATACAGTTACACATTTATTTTTAAGTCTATCTATAATGAAAAAATGATACAATAAGTAGTTTTAAAATGAAAATGCTCAAATACTTCACTAATGAGGTCCAGCATTGCCACTCTGCCTAGACCTCTTGCTACCCCTCTATGTACTTTATGCTGACTGTGTCTTGTTTTCTCTGGCATGTTCTACTATTCTGCTATGCAAACATTTGCCCCTCAGGGAGAGAGATGCAATGTAAACCAAACCCACTAGAGGGCAGGAACTCCCCATATTAAGTTTCTGTAGTACAGCTCTAAGTTTTACAAGAGAGATCAATTTACAAGCTTTGAAAATTGATTATTCTGCTTTTCAATAAAACAAGCTGTACAGTCCAGTAACTTGTACAAGAAATAATAATAAGTATCCAATAAATGTGCACAAATGTGCACCATGGTAAAAAATACATTTTTCAATCAAATTTAGATTAATAGAGGCATCTTGTCAAATGTGTTATTTAAAAGCAGAATAAGGTATGAAGAGTTTAGTAAAGATTATTTAACCAGAATGGAGCAAAACGATTTTTAAGGAATTTAAGAAAAATCAGTTTTTAAATTAAGAATAATTCAAAGGAAAATTGCAAATTACCTCACATTCAAAACTGACAATTATATCTGGAAGATTTTGTAGTTATATCTCATCAGTTGTTGAATCATGTTCTTTGAATCTTGTTCATAGGAGAAGATTACTCCTCTAAATGCAGCTACACCTATTTTCTTATCCTTTCTACATCTATAAATATAGAAATGAATTCACGTTTTAAAATCATGACTTCAAGTTAGTTTTACTGTCATTGTCAGTCTCCTCAGTTTGTTACTTACTATAAAAATCTTTTGCTTTTTGACTTGAATGCCCCCAATACATTATTATTATGCTTATTTCTTATTAGTTATACTTCCTGAACATGTCTCAACACACAACAATGTTTTTACATTTTTCTTACTAGAGCCAGGGCTCTAGTTTTGATCTCTTTGGTTTTCAAAGAATATACAATAGGATTGACACAGGGTGGTATGCAAGAGGCCAGAGACAGACTGAGCACCCGCTGGTCTGCATCAATGAGTCGCAGATAAAACCCAACAGTAAAAATAGCGATAAGAGGAATGTAAAATACAGCAACAAGAATTAGATGCTCAACACAAGTGGCCAAAGCTTTCACTCGACTATCTAAAGATTTCATCCTGAACACAGTCACCAGGATGCTGACATAAGACAGTAAAATCAAAATAAACGGTCCTCCAAGAATGAGGAAAGTAAGAAAAGTAGCCACAGACCACTGCAGTGTGTTATCATTACAGGCGAGTCTAAACACAGGCGCATAGTCACAAAAATAACTGAACACATTTAGGGAACTGCAAAAAGACAGTAGAGTCATTACACCTACTGCAAATGCATTGATGCCCAGAGCAAAACATGAAGTTGCACCAAGAATGTAAGACATGCGTCGCAGTGTGTTAATTGAGTTCTGATGAAGGGGGAAACATATTGCAATTAACCGGTCATAGGCAAGTACAGCGAGTGCAAATGACTCCAAACTCACAAAAGAATAGTAAATATACATTTGCACAAAACACAAGTTGAATGGAACAAAGTTGTCTTTAAAGAGGAATATTTTTATCATCCTGGGAATAGTAGATGTGTTTAGGATTATGTCAACTACTGCAAGATTAGCCACAGCCAAGAACTTTGGAGTGTGTAAACAATGATTAAATGCAATTATGGAAATCACCAAAATATTAAAGAGCACTGTAACCACATAGACAAATGCTAGAAATATGAAGTAGACACTGATCAGGGGAAATACCTGAAATCCAATAATATAAAAACCTGCAGGTTGAATGATGATTGAGTTGTTCACAACAGTTCTGAGAATAGACATGATTGTACTGCACAGGGTGTCTAAGTATGAAAAAGTGCTCTGGTAGAATAAATATCATGTATCACATAATACTCATGTAGCTCAAAAGGCTGCATATGCATTGAATTTATTCCATTACAATGATCACATTCGCAGAGATTCTATTTCTGTTATTGATCTCGAGAGATAAACCTCAGCAGTTTTTTAATGACTTTAATTTAATCCATTGGGAGCAGAGTTGTTTAGTTGCTTATTGTGATTAAACTTATTATGCACTTCTGTTGTTTTGATCAGTGAGTTTGTTCAACATCAATGTGCCGCAGATAAAGCTAAACAATAAAAATGGTAGTAAGAGTGTGCAAGACAAGTGGTCCAAGCTTTAACTAAACTATCTAAAGATTTCATGATCACGGGATTCTGACCTAAAGATAAAAATAAACTGTCCCTTAAGAACGAGGCTACAGACCACTGCAGTGTGTTGATTTTGCTCTGGTTAAAAGAAGAAATGCACCAGGTTAGTTTAATGCAGATGACCTTTGTATTCATTTAAACCCTGAGCCAATTTCATTTCCTATCAAAGGTAGCTTGTTCTTGGTGAATATCAGAGATCTTTGTTCATCTACGACAAAATTAACCACACATCAATGGGTTTAATTGTGAGACAGAGGTGGCGACAATACATCTCAGGCAGCTACTTCCTGCCAGCTGTAGGTTCGCTGACCTCCCTTGATCTTTGTGACCTGAAGCGAACTCAACAGACTTTACTATTTTGTGCTTAAATGTTACCTTTTTGTGTTTTGTCACTCAGTTACAAACATTTGATTTTTTAAAACCAACAAAAGAGGGGAATTATAATTTATTTGCACTTACTAACATATGATATATGATGACAGAATCACATTTTACAGGCATATTAAAATTAGAAAATTGTATTTGGGAAATATAGCAGCTAAATCGTTATGATCCAGTCTTCCCAGTTCTTGTCATCTGTTTCCTTTTAGTTCATTTTCCTAGCTCTGTTCAATGTAATTAACATTGAAATTGCCTTTCAATATTTTCTCTTATATTTGTCTATGGCAATTTATTCTTCTTACCAGTACCAGGGCTCTGGCTTTGATCTCTTTGGTTTTCAAAGAATATACAATAGGATTGACACAGGGTGGTATGCAAGAGGCCAGAGACAGACTGAGCAAAGTGTGTTCTGGATCAATGTGTCCCAGATAAAGCTCAACAGTAAAAATGCAGATGAGAGGAATGTAAAATACAGCAACAATAATCAGATGCTCAACACAAGTGGCCAAAGCTTTCACTCGACTATCTAAAGATTTCATCCTGAAGACAGTCACCAGGATGCTGACATAAGACAGGAAAATAAAAATAAAGGGTCCTCCGAGGACAACGACACTAAGTGAAGAGGCCACAGACCACTGCAGTGTGTTATCATTACAGGCGAGTCTAAACACAGGTGTATAGTCACAGAAATAACTAAACACATTGAGGGAACTGCAAAAAGACAGTCGAGTCATTACACCTACTGCAAATGCATTGATGCCCAGAGAAATGCACCAGATCACTGCAACAATACAAGACATGCTTCTGAGTGTGTTAATTGAGTTCTGACGCAGGGGAAAACATATTGCAACTAACCGGTCATAGGCAAGTACAGCGAGGGCGAATGACTCCAAACCAACAAAAGAATAGTAAATATACATTTGCACAAAACACAAGTTGAATGGAACAAAGTTGTCTTTAAAGAGGAATATTTTTATCATCCTGGGAATAGTAGATGTGTTTAGGATTATGTCAACTACTGCAAGATTAGCCACAGCCAAGAACTTTGGAGTGTGTAAACAATGATTAAATGCAATTATGGAAATCACCAAAATATTAAAAAGCATTGTAACCACATAGACAAATGCTAGGAATATTATGTAGATACTGATGAAGGGAAATGTCTGAAATGCAACAATAAAAAAACCTGGAGGACGAACGATGCCAGAGTTGT
>JAUMTR010000006.1:13314873-13332592 GCA_032270685.1 Microctenopoma stevenorrisi
GTTTGGTATACGGGTTGTATGCAGTCACTTGACTACAAAACATGACACCACTGAGAATGAATGTCATTCCCTTAGGGAGCTTTAAACACCAAATAAGACTCAGTGACCCCAGATTAAAGAATCCTTAGCTGCCTCTCGGGAGCCCTGCTAATGAGCCCTATTTGTGATTTCATTACTAAAAGTAGTTGGATAATGACCTTGCCTGTAACAAACAAACCTTTTACTGTTCACATTTGAGCCTAATTAATCTCATCTGGGTCCATTAGGATGTTTTGCACTCCTGCAGTTAACACTGGAGTGTAATGAGAAAAGATGTGCACTGATGTTAATGAGTCATTAATGTTTTGTGTGCAAGCAAACCCTGTAATTGCCCAATAGTGACCTCTTATCTTCAGCACTAATTAGTGGGCCAAGTGTGACAAAGAATTGTTTACGTTAAACTTGTAATGTTCACTGTCGTCTCACTAGACAAAGCAGAAAAATCAAAACACCTCGTAAACTCTTAAACAGACCAAATAAAAGTTGCTAGTAATCATGTTTCCATTTCATTTTCAACATGAGGCATCCGTGAGCGTTTCGAATTTACCTTTTATGACTGCAATGTGGTACCAAAATGTCCAAATATGTGAGTGCATCCATACAAATACTAAATAATAATAATAACAATACGAATAGTAATAATAACAACAACAACAACAACAATAACAATAATAATAAATAAATAAGTACATCTGATGAGCTAAGTAATCAATTAAAAATCTCCCTAGATCCCCACACCACTCTTCTTTGTAGTTATCACATGCTATTGTGAGGTTACATGAATTTAAACATGTACTAAATGTTACTGCAGTTGCATGTATGACAGAGTTGACCCATCTTTTCAGTCATCATGGTCGCAGTCATGCTGCTGAGAACCCTTACAATGTCATGCCTCCTCATCGTTTGTCCACATTCATCACAAAGGTCCATTGTGAAGCAGAGAGCTGAGGAGATTTTCAGTCGGTGATTAGATCCGGCCTAGAGCTTTGTATGACCAATGAGGACAGGAGCTGTGGTAAATATTCTCTCAGAGATCTACGCACATGCAAGGAACTCAGTGCTTAAATGGGTTAATCCTTAAAAATAAGTAAAACACCGCAATAAGTTGTTGAGACGATTTCATGTGAGTAGATTGAATTATGAGATAATAGCACATGTAAACGTGCACTAAAAGACATCCTGGAGACCTGATGGCTCCCTTCAAGGGGGATTGGATAAATACAGAAGCCAAATTGTAACATGTAAAATGTGATTAATGACAACAAAACTGATCCTTATTATCATTTTACATAAATATATGTATAAAAGAACAGTAACTTTAAGGTTTCATATCATGTGTTTAGATAAAGGCTGGCTATTGCTAAGTGGCCATTCCCACTTTCCTTTCCATTTGTAATGAATCAGGAAGAGATTCATGAGATTCATTAAAAAAAAGGTTTAGCAGTTGTTGGTTTGTTTGTTTACGCACAAAGCCATTAAACATTGTTCCCTGGTGATGCCATCACCACGAGAGTCTTTAGAGAGACTCTTTTTTGTCTTGTCACCATGTCCTTTCTGGTTATACTGTTATTATATCATTAAGTGTCAGACCACTAAATCAGATTGATTTCAAATCTTTTAAAAAATATATTTTTAAATATCTTCTCAGGCAATAAAACTTTGACCGATAGCTTTAAAGATTTGAACTAGAAACAAACTTGACCTGGTGGGTTTTAGTTTGTGTTGACTGTGTGAAAAGAGATGACTGGACAGTTAGTGCCTGATTAGCTAAGACAGAAGAATATCACTGGGCAGACAGGAGAGCTCAGCTGTAAGTGTGTATTTAAGGTTTCAGTCCCGACATTGCCTCCAATGGCCTGAAACAAGCAGAGATATCAAAGAAAGTCTTCTAGGTTTAAATTGTATAAATCTCTTGATCTCTGGGGAAAATAATCTTTAATTTAAGCCCCATTTCATTTTGGATTCATAACTTATCGTTTTCTTCAGTCTTTCCCCCCCGGCCACTTCTTCAGACATACCACCAGGTGACTTCATTTCACTTTCATTCCTCATACACTTCTAAATTGCTCATCTGCACCATCCCACTTTCTCCAACTACTGCACCCACCCTGTGTTCCCTCAAATTCCCCCACTTTACCTGCACACACCTACTGCACCTGGACTCAATCCCCTTCTAACTATTCACAGCTGTGAGTATCCTTGTTGATGTTTGCCATCTGCTTAGAGTTTTCAGGGGCATCTAAGCACAGACTACACCCAGGGCCCTCTGTGTGGTAGTTCCCAGCCTCTCCAAGTCATGTACTTAGAGCTTGTTTCTGGGCCCTGCTCGCGCATTGAGCTATGTGCCTGTTCATATTAGCCTCTATGATAGCTTACAGGAGCTTATTGAGGCAAGTTACTAGGTGGTTTGATGCAAACATACTTTTCTTGGGATCTTTTAGGGTCAGGACTTCTGTTGTGCTGTTAATCTACCACTTAGTGTACACCTTGAATGGCTCAGTGGAGAACGCCTTCTACATCTCTATCTTGACCTATTTGCAGATTTACATCATAGTCATTTGATCGATCAAAAAAATAAGAATAGTATAGTGGTGTAATAGAAATGTTTAACATTGATTAGAACAGTCACACTTTGTCAGGACGCCTTGTAGCCAAATGGCCAGAGGAGGGCAGTAACAGACAGTTTAAAGACTTTAAAGGCAGAGCCCAGAACATGACTCACAAAGGGAGTCAAAAAGTTTTTCAACTCCTATACGTAAAGAGTAATAGTCAGAGCAAAGTGAACAACAGCCCAGACAACATAATATTTGATATGTGTGTATGAATTTTAACAATACAAATGGTCGACAGTGCTTCGTTAAAGAAACGATACCTGAGTGTGGTAAAAAGATGAAAGACATTATGGTAAAAAAAAAATACAATATGTTTTACAGGAATCAGTTTTGCTGTTGAAACATTGGTTGTCTTTAGAGTGTACGCAGAAATGGTGAAAAGTGATAGACAGGTTGTCGGACCAGATGCTGTTTTCTCTGAACTGATGGGCCAGCGTTATGACCAGTCAGAGGAGCAGCAACTTCTCCTGAGTGAAGGACGGCATGAAATATTCAAACTGCTGAGAGTGCATTGTTTTCACAGCCTTTTGAACGAGGCAATGCTCAACACATACATACACACACTGCTCGGTGGCAGCTAATTAGCAGCGCTCTAGCTGATGGTGGCATGATTAATGGGAATAAGCTTTAATGAGAGCAAAACACTTCAAAGTAATTATGCTGACTCATTATAAAGCATTTAAATGTTTTCTTATCAGTGTAAAAGTATGCGTCAGTGATTATAAAAATAATTTATTCCCATTTATTTGTGTGTTACTGTACATAAACTGAAGCCACACTCGTATGCTTTTCTCACTTTTACCACAGAAATCAAGTAAATGGGTCAAGTAGGAGATACATAATTATATTATATAATTATATAATGATACATATTCTGTAAATAATGATATTTACAGAATATGTTTTTAGAAACACAAGCACGTGTCTCACGTTGCACTCACTATAATATGCAGACATGTGAAAATCCCGACATGACAAATTTCAATGTTTGTGTGTTTTTCTAAAAAAGTAAATTCTGAATCTTTCTGTTGTTGGTCATTCGTCAGAAAAGTGAAGCAATTAAAGTATTTTTCTCTTAGGCTTCAGGGAGTCATACTGTGTATTTTTCATTAATTCCAGGCACTTCTATTACACTAAAGTCATCTGATTATTAAAAAAATAATTGTCAGCTGTACTGATAATGAAAATAATTTTTGGGTGCAGCCCTAAAATTATTCTATTGTCAAAATAAAACGACATTCTCCAAGGATTTATGTGTGTTACTTACTTGACACGCAGGAAGATTTTAAATTATTTGATAAACCACAATTTTAAAACAACCGAACTTAAAAAAAAAACTTATTTAAACTATGTGAAACAATGGTGCATGAGAACATGATGTAAATTATTGTTCCTCCGTGGTTCATTTTTATAACAAATTTATGATGACCCAAATGATCCAATGTTGTGATATTGGGACTTTTGGGTGCTTCTGGGGTTCTGGTGCCTCTGACCCTAAACAGCTGTTTACTTTAAGTGGCCTATACTGAAGAATGTATGAGAGCAGGGTGAAGTATCTGCAGGTGTAACTGACTTGAAAAGGCACATTTATGAAGATCTCATTCTTTTTATAAATGTATGATTACATTTATTTCATTTTTTAAGCTTTTATTTTGGAGGACTTGAATGATGGTGTTACTGTGGCGTTATGGGTCAGTCACTGTTACTGCAAAGAAGAGATGTACAGCCCAAATTAATGATATTTTACACATGATTCAAGAGGCACACTGCTTTATTTTCTTTATGTGTGAAGAGTTGCATAAGTCCTTAATGTAGTGATTGTATAATTAATGGTTGTATGTTCTTTAATCTGTCATAGAGAGAGAGACACGTGAAAATTAAAAACCTAGAAGACATCTGTATGATGCATGGCCATTTCTTTGGACCGGTGTAGCTACAGCAGCAGACGCAAAGTATGTGTTAATCTGTTTACTAAAATGTGCGAATGAGCATTTTATTAGTCAACATTAATAGTAAAATAAAAGCACACTCAAACAAGTTATTTCTGGTGACATTTCCTTCTTGTCCTTGAGATGAAGTGCTGCGAGTAAAAGATTAAATACCTTCAGGCAGTGAGGCAGCTGTTGAGGAGCAACAGCTTGTAAAAACTGCTGTATGTGAGACTTTTCTGATGCAGCAGTGTTGTTTGTGATGGAAAGAGAAGGGCTCACATATGGTGATGGTAAATCTAAAGCACTGGTTCCCAATCCGGAGGTCATTAGACACCAGTAGTTCTCAAGATTTTAGTCGTAATTCTTTGTAGGTTACCGAACAGTTTCACCTTTTATTGGAGCCTGGTCCTGTTTTAGGTATTAAAAGGGACTTTTTCCTCTCTACTGTCCCTTAGTGCTTGTTCAAGGAAGATTGCTGGGTTTTCTAAATACATTTTTTCTAAATAGGTTTAATAAATAAATTACTATTGTTATACATTGAATTGATGGTGCCTGAATACGTGTGTCACCTTTTTCTTTGACTTACTGTTGACCTGGCACGTGAAGGGTAAGATAGTTAACCACGCTATTTAATTAAAAATCTACCTGTGCTCTTGCTGAAAAGGGCATTATTGAAGTTAAAGCTTGAAAAGGAATGTTTGTCCAAGGTCAGAGCTCTCTTATCTTTCTCATTAACTCATTCCACGCAGCAACTATTTCTTCTCCTTCACAGGCTGTTAAGACAGAGTCTGTTCTCCTGGTCAAAGGTTGATCAACCAAAACAGCTCATGGTCCAGGAATTCATCAAACAGGAGATGGTGGCCCCAGAAAAAAAAGACTTTACTTCTTTTTGGACCAGTGTGAGACTTTCTTTCTAATCAGCTCCATGTGCCATGACATTGCCACTAAAGGCTACTTGATGACCTTTCCTGTTCAAATGGTAGCTTAATTAATACAATAAAAACTCTGAAAGTTCAAAGTGGGAGGAAATTGGTGGTGGTGCGCACTAATAATGAGTCTTTATGGTTGCTCTGCCATTTAATTTAAAGTAAAACGGCATTTGTTAAAAGGCTAAATCCTTTTCTCTCAGACCTGTGTGTCCTCTCTGCCTCTGCCTTCCTCTTCCTCTGTCTCATTTCGTATGACATCCCAATGTCTTGAAATCTAGAGTCAAATCTTAAACTCAGTGAGCTCTGCCTGTCAGAAGAGATTACAAGTGAACAATGGTGGACGGAGACAGAGACAGAGAAGCACCTTTAAACAGAATGTGTAACTTTTCATTATTTCCAGCTGTTCTGTTGATAATCCATCTTAGAGCTGGATGTGGTTTGTCACCACTCAGTGTCTGTGTGTGTGTGTGTGTGTGTGGGGGGGGTGTTACGTGTCAGAAGTCAGCTTCCTCACCTGAGTCGATAGACCCTCAGACGTGCCTGTGGAAGGAGGAGGACACATGAGGGACAGAGGAGAAGTAAAAAGGGATGAGTGGATGAGAGCAGGCGTGGGTAATGGGATGGATTGGGTTGGAGGATGATGGAAAGGGAGGGGAAGGCTAGAGTTGAGAAAACTAAGACAAAAAGAGCCAGTTGGATTGATCTGGCATAATTAGGCTTGACAGGTGATTAGAAGTGTCGTTGGGGCCTGGTCCTTTACTCCTGAACTTGAGTTACAGACACATACCTATCAGTACACATAACATATTACTTTGCCTAAACTCCACAATGCTAATTAGTTTGTATAAAGAAAATAAATGAACTATAAATGTGCGATTTGTCACCTTTCAGATTGGTTGTAATCTTTCCAAGGTGATCAGGAAAAGGTGCTTTCCATTCGTGTTTCTTCAGTCCCCACTCTCCTCCTGTCAAACCAATGTCAAGTGATTCAGTCTTTGTATGACATGTCCTCAACTGACAACTTGTTCCACAGTTAATCAACAGCTGCTGTCTCCTCTTCACGACCATTTCTGAGTGATTCACACCAGCAGTACGTTTCTCATAGCTGCGACGGTTTGCTAAAGATTTACGTTTCAGTGGTGAAAGAGGGTATTTTAGGGCGTAGAAGGTCAAGGAGTAAAGAGAAATAGAAGCTCATTTCAGTTTCCATCTAATGGAGAGGTCACTTTTCCTCCTCCTAATGTCATCAGGTTCACATTAACGGTAAAGCTCAGTGTTTCAAATGTAGAAAGTTTAAATAGGTTCAGTAGTTTCTTACCTGGCAGCACTGAAAACACCCATCTGCTCTTAGCAGCACCTGTCCATCTGCTTTTCTCTAATCAAACCCCTTCTGTTATCTTCAAAGAGCGGTGCAGGCACATCTCGAAATCAATACACAGAAATCAGCAGACTACAAACTGTCGTGAATGTCTTCTGTTCAGCAGCTCGGGAGGACTGAGCACGACCTGGGAGAACATTTAGCCGTAGTTGATTATGTGTGACGACACCCGCTGTGGCTTCGCTGCCGCGGCCTGTGACGCATTTGTGCGGAGGTAACTGTATTATTTAATCAGTGGTAGATGTGAGATGTGAGACACTCGGACAACACACCGTGTTGAAAGTGTTCTTGTGAAGAAAAAATGGAAGGTATTAAAGTTCAAATACACACATGTCATTAAATGCCACCACAGCAGAAGGCTGTTCTACTGTAGAGATAATATTTCTCAGTCATTTCCCCCCATTTCCAAGTGGGACCTTGGCCTCCCAGATATTCATATATAGAACAAGACGATGAGTCATCGCTTTGCATAAGGCAAGGACATTTGGTGCCTGGAAGAAAAAACTCTAATGAATCTTTTCTCCACTCTCCTTTTCTTTATCTTTATTTTGCCATTCTTCCTTCTGCTGGGTTCAGCTTAAACCCTGCCCCTGTCTCCTTACAAAGTCACTCAACTGGATAAAGTCATTTACCTGGATGAACAGGCGTGAGAGAGGGGACTAGAGGAAAGGAGGGCGGTGGCGTAGGGCAGAGAGGAGGTCTACGACAAATGCTCCGTTTGTGAGGAGATGGTCGAAAAAACCTGAACAAGAATTAAGAAAGGGAACAATGACAAGATGGCAAATGTTCACCAGCATCAGAAATCCATCTTTAAATGATAAACAATGGAAAGACAGAGGCGGAGGAGGTGCAGGCAAACAAGATGAACAAGGATGATAGTTAGACACGGTTCTCCTGCTTGACATCTAGATTATGACAGTGATAATGAGTGAGACACCAGAGAACGCTCTAGAAAGATGTTATCACAAAACTAGCCGAGTGCTTCCAGTTCAGCTCAAGTGTGTGAAAGTTTAGTGGGTGTGTGCAGTATAAGACAGAACCATCCAACCTGTCTCTTAAAGAGCACATAACGCTCTCTCCTGTTCCTCAGGTGAACTTTTCCAGTCTACTAGATCTCTCAACGTTATTATTTCCAATGACACATTCGTGGTTTCCAGCAGATGAATCCTAAGGACTAATGTGATCCTCAAACTTCCCTCTCCAATATTTATGTCCAGTGTTTGCAGTTGTTAAAGCTTAATCACTCTGATGATTCCTCCTCTATTCCTCTAACACCATCAGCAGGATGATCGTCTCAGCTGTCGGTTGTTTGGTCCTAATTGGCAGATCTGCACATGCCAAAAAGTTCAACTCAAACAGTGAACACAGTGAACATTATGCCTGCTAAACAAAAGCATTCTATCGTGTTGACGTTGGCATTTAGCTCAGAGCACAGTCAGCAGTCTCTCTGCTATTTACAGTATGAATATACTGTACATTAATGGTATGATGTCAGGACGAGTCATGTCGCCGCAGCTTTGAACACTGCTGTCCGTGTGATTTCATTCATCTCCTCTGCCCCCATATACAACATGACAGTGTTGTGTATGAAGGCATTGTAACATCACTTAATAGAAATTACTTTTTTCATGTCTTGGAAAGTGCTGACATAGTAAAATACTGACACCAAAAAGTGAGAAAGGAAACTACTTCTGTACAACAGATTCATTAGCATTCATTCGTTGCACTCTTCTGAGGTTACTTGAGAATACAGGCAAACTGTTGTTTGTTGTTTTCATTTAATGTTTTTGGCAAAGCATCGGGTCCTACAAATTTACATAGCAGAATAAAATTAACACTCCGTCTCTCGCTCACACACACACACACACACACACACACACACACACACACACACACTGCGTCCTGTTTTGCCAGCTTTTCATGTTTGACCTTGCCTCCAAAATCCCTTTGATTGTAATATAGACCCTTAGTTAAGAGGCTTGATGAGCTCTGGGACATAGAGAGATACTGACTTCACAGGTCGATCGCTGTTCTCTATGGTTTATTAGTCACAGTGCTGAGATGAGAGGAACGCTGCCGGGATTTTCTATTACGACTTCTTTGCTTATTGAAAAAGGAAATTAATTGGAAAGGCTAGATTTTTTTTTGTAAATCCAAATTTCTCTCACTCACTCGTTTGTTTGCACAAAAACATTTAACAGAAATTCATTTTTGTTTCCTGTGCTTTTCCTGACAGTGATGATAAAACGCTCTGACATAAAGAACACTGCTAAGTCGTGATTTTTGTTTGACCTTTTATTCATGTTTCGGTTGGTTTTCTATGTCTATAACAATCACATGCATGGCTACATTCTGTCTGTTCCACCTCAGCCCTTTTACTGATGATCTGACCAGGAGAGAAATGATACACGTTACATCAAAACCATTCACGAAGACAAGTTTAGTAACTCATCCAATGTGGTTAGTGATGAAATATGACAGTTTACTCCAGCACTGCTCCTTTGCATGACACTTCAACGGACGTGTCAGCTTCTTGCGTCATGGTCCCATATCCCTTTTCTCCCTTTCTCACACGTTGAAATGTGAGAGAAAAAAAAACAATTACCTCACTCTGGCTGCAGGGATACTCAGATGCTGCTGGAGACTGTCAAACCATTTGCAAAGCATTAACATTGATCAGAAATATCTACGTTTCCTGTATAATTGTCTCGTGATTAATAAGATAAATAATACTCTGCAGTGTATAGTCTGACACGCTTCTATAGATCAGTCATGTCATTTGTCTCCTACAATATATACAGCATGTACAATTCTGCCTCAGTGTTCAGCTGTGCAGCCTGTTTCATTCAACTGTCTTTGGCTCGGTGAAAATCTCACGGTAAGATAAAAGATGTCAAGTTTTCAGAGCAGCAGCTCCTGGAAATGATCAAACTGCCTTGAAAAACTTCTGAAGCTGACAGGGCACAGACTTCAGTCTTTTTCATAAAGGATTTGAAACTCCCTCACTGTGGAGCACTGATGTGACACCTCCATCACTAAGCAGCAGCTACACGGCCACGTTGGCCAGTCGAGGGTCTGAGTCCTGCTCGTAACGGTAATGGTAGACCTCCATCTGGTCCCGACATGCCTCCCTTATGTTGTTTAACCACCGTTTGATGCCTCCGCGGTTCAGATACAGCACCATCAGAAACACCACCCCGATCAGAGCCAGCACGATCCCCAGGAACACGTACGACACCGCCTCGAGGTTCTCGTTCGTACAGTCCACGTCCTCCACGCGGAGCGTCTCGACGGGACTCCCCCTCTTCGCCTCCGGCTCGCTGCACTGTAGACGCCCTGCATCCGGGCACTGGGACGAGTTTTTCAGCCAGTAATAAAAAGCCTCCAGTTCGCAGTTGCACCGAAACGGGTTTAAAGACAAGTAGACGCGTAGGCGCCTCTGTTGGTACAAATGGGTTATATTTTCCCTTACAATCGTCTCTATGGAGTTATTCACCAGTACTAACATGTGGAGGTTATAGATATCTAATCTCATCAGGGGCATAGTCTGCAGACTGTTTCCCGCTAACTCCAGTCTATGAAGATTGCGCAAACTTTGTGCGCTGAGCGCGTTTGAGAGCTGCGATGCGGTCGAAGGCAAAATGGAGTGATTGAGGTACAGAGAGCGCAGCTCTGGTAATCCGCGGAAAGCCTCGGCTGAGATGGACTCCAGCTGATTGTGGCTCAGATCCAGCAAATGCAAGCGGGGGAGCCCCATGAAGGCGTCAGCTTCTACAGCCCGTATTCCGTTATAGGACAGTGAGAGTGTGATCGTTTCCAACTCCGTGCCATTGCTCGTGAACGCACCGCGCTGTAAAGTTGTGATGTTTCGCCCCTTGAGTATGAGGGTGGACGTCCACACCGGTATGTCCCTCGGCACCTCAGTGTCCTCCCCATCCCGGCAGGTGACCGTCCCCGAGTCTCTGGCACAGATGCAGGTCGACGGGCAGGCGTCGTTGGTCCTGACAGGGGCGAGCAACAAACACACAACTGCTGCGTAATACACACACCGCTGATTCCAAAAAGCGAGGAGACACTTTGTGTTATCGGCACTGTGAAATATCCACATCTTCTCCCTCACGTCCGTCTCAGAGCGATGTACACTGCAAACAGGGCGACCACAATCCCGTCAGACATGCAGACTGGAATCAACCCGACATCGTTCACTTTGAACCGTCCGAACAGAACAACGCTCCGTCCGCCGTCATCTCCGCGTTGACGCCGCCGTCCGTGGAAGAGACGAGTTCTCGTTCAGATGTTTACGCATCGGAACGACAGACAGCAGCCGAGTGTGGCGACGTGGAAAGCTGCTGATCCGAGCTCCCTGGGTGGTATTTTTGACGCCTGTCACACACACACACACACACACACAGAGAGAGAGAGAGAGAGTGGAAGAGAGAGAGGGAGAGAGACGCACGCTGCATCACAAGTACTTTTAATTCATCACAATAGAGTTTTTTTCGTGGGACTCTTGCTGTATTGGTAACCCGGCAGCTCCTGTCTAGTAACGTGGCGTCACAGGAAAACTCTCAGAATCACAGATTAATTAAGTAAAGACGCCTTTCTCCAAGGTGGGAAGTGCTCTCCGCTGTGTTTCTCCCAGTTTGAACGACAATCGACCCCATTTATTAGGGACTCAATTATTTCAGGATCATTTCACTCCGAGACAGTTGGCTTCCTTTCCACATCATGCTTCCATTTTTACAATCCTGAATCACAGCCTTTCGATGAATGTTTGCTGCAAATCAGCTTCTGTAATTACATGGGGCCTCATTTCCTTTTCCAAAGAAAGATGGAAAACGTGCTCACTCTCTCCAAGTTTATGGTACAGAGCTGGCAAACAATGCAAGATACTGAAATACATAAGCTGCCTCCAACTGCATTGGTCTGGGCTGCCATATGGGACTGATCCCCTTTTCTCTGTTCATTAGTTAACCAGAAACAAGGAGAGAAGCAATAAAGTTTTATGTTAAAGCCTGGACGTAATGAGGCTGAGGTGAATTATAGTCTAATTAAGCAATAAGGCTGATAGTGCCCAGTGCACCACTGAAGGTCTGGAGTGGAAGCTGCGGTGATGATATTTCAAACCATTCAACCATCAACAGTTCTAGTTCTGTGCAATAGAAAGGGGTTTGAAGGACACACAAACAAGCTGGAAGCACAGAGAGCTCACCCGTTTAATAAAGTCTGTTAGTGGACAGCAAAGGAGAGAGGGAGAGAGAGAAATGTGATTTTTAAGAGAGTGAGTTAGAGGTTCAGCACCATGGATAGCTCCCTGTGTGTTCAAAAGGAAATGAGCCTCCTCATGGGAAGATGAAAGCAAGGCAGGAAGAAATAAAGAATGAGGGTTTGATTTGTTTTAATTGAAAACAAATCTAACTTTAGCTGAGGGAGAAAGATCTAAAGCATGGTACAAGGGAAAAAAGTCAGACACAGCAGTGTGCACAATAGACACGGTCAAATGGCAACGCTGTGCAGCTGACTGTGGAGAAAAAGGAAAGTGTGTGAGATGAAGAGAGAGACTCAGAGCCATGGCTAGCACGGAAGATTAAAGCAGCACAGTGGAGAGTTTAAAGAAACAAATAAAATAACCACTGCTGTGACTCGGGTATAAGTAGATGTTAAAGGTTCAAAAATACTTTTCACAGTAACCTGACCCACACTCCTTAAACTCTGCAAGATCATTCTAGTTTTTTCATTACGTCTCTTTGCACGTGTGTGTTTGCTGAGTGAGTGAGAGCACACACACACACACACACACACACACACACACACACACGCACACACACACTGATAAAGTTAAACATGCATTTGCAAACTGTTTAAGGGTCAGTCTTTTTTTTGGGCTTACAAATACATTTCTCTGATGTAGTAGGTGAGTCAGACATTTCAATATTACATGGGAGGATATTTTGCTTGCAGAAACGCTGGTCTCACATGGCCAGTTGCATAGAGTGCACGCAGTAAGTGAATCTTTAACATCTTTATCCAAAGCTATAGGGGCATTAATCTGTCCAGTGGCCTGGAACTCGGAGACTCATAAGGTTTTGGACCTTGGCTGCAGAGATTTTCACCAGTTAGAAGCTGGCTATAATAGGGACATAAACACAGTCACAGGGAGAGAATGAGAAACAGAGAAACAACCAGATGAATGATGGAAGATGGCCCTACAGCTGCTGCTGCAGATAAGCGCCCAGCCTCATAATAATGTCAGGTTGTTTGGCCTATTAAAGTATATGGGACAGTATTTCTTTCTCTAAACAAACAAGAACGTCTCAGGTCTGCTCCACGGGCGTCCGCTCTATCTGTCTGTGCAGGGAGCTGATTTAGTGGTGGCTGCCATTCACGGGCTGGTGCTGGGATATTGTGATGGTGCCCTCCTCGTGGCCTTCAACTTGATGCTGAACCTTGTAATTGATTTACCCTAGGCTGCCCATCCATATCTCCTGACTCCAGTGTGTGCGTGTGTGTGTGTAGTGTGTTTGTGTAGTTTGTGGGTGATTTACCAGATTCCAATAACCTTGGCCGGCAGAGTTTCACACTCTTATCCTCATGTGTATCTTTATTTCTGACTCTGCTGCACGTACTGAATTCACAGTGGCATTTGCTAATGTATGATTACATTTTGTGTGTGCCGTGTCCACTGTAAACTACTCCTGGCGTTGCACTCTCACATTTCCATGCATCACCCTTGCTGCTTCACTCATCATTCATTAACCTTGCTTAAAGGACCAACTTGGTCTTAACTTCGTACCCCCAGCTGACTCATGACTGACACATGCTGGACTTATTCATAATTTAATAGGATCAATTATGACGCATGTAAAGGACACACGCCCACAAACACTGTAGAAACAGTTTTCCGTCTTAAGTATAAGTTTAGAGATCCCAAAAACATAATACCTCAGTACATCAGAGGATGAACTGCACTGTCATCATCTCTGAGGTGCAACACCCCGCAGAGAGAATACAGCAAGAAGGTGCACAAACACACAAACACTACCGCAGCTTAGAAATGTTGTCTAACCTTTCCTGACTGAACGTGACTAAACTTTGAAATGTATTTGAAGGTGTAAAACTATTTTCTCCCATATTGATTCTGCACTTCGTCTTATATTTGGAAGATTAGCAACAGTCATGAAAGTCATAATTTAAGCCAGAACAACAAACTTTAATTAAATCTGTAAAGCAATTAGTGTCTCTGTAGATCTTATGAGACTTGGAGACATACAGTAGTCCGGTAGCTCTGGTACTTATGATAGTGACCCAGGCAGCGTTGTACATCACTGTAGGGTGAAATTACTGACTAAAAACCCTTCCACTCTTATTATATCGCAGCCCCCCTGAAATGGGTGATAGGGGACATTCTCTGGTTCACTCTGAGCGCTCACCAATAACAGTGATTTGATCGAAAAGCCTAAAACCTTAATCTTTTTCTTGGCACTGTGTGTGTGTGTGTGTGTGTGTGTGTGTGTGTGTAAAACAGACTTGGGGGTGAATAGTCGAAGGATTATGTGTGTGTGTGTGTGTGTGTGTGTATGTGTGTGTGTGTAATGCGCACTGCTCTTAGGCAGGTGGAACTCAGGGATCATGTATCTTCCGTCCAGAAAAACGAATGCACAAGTCCAGCAAAGACAGTAACACATCACCCACCTCGCTTTCTAGCTTCCTCTCATTCCCTCACCAAATGCAACCTGGACCTTTATTAGTCTGGTTTACCACTCTCTCAATCTGTCCATCAGTCTATCCACAAACCTGCTCCCTGAACAGTACTCCTCCACCAGATGAATAAGACATGAGAGGATGAGAGGAGAGGGGTGAGGAAGAAGTGAAGAATTGCACCACAGTCCAGTCAGAGCCTTGTGGGGATGGGGGTGTAAATGTATCTTGAGGAACCGGTGTCACCTGTCCCAGCACCATTAATTAGTCATTTAGAGTTGTAATGGAGTGCGCCACAGTCAGACATACACAATCTGCCAAACAAAGTCAAGTCACTCAGTCAGAAGAGTTAGCAGTGGCTGCTGATCACCCCGTGTGCACAGTCCATATCGTGACATGACAGGTGGTCAATCACGCGGGGGCACAGAACAGTGGAGCGTGTTCTCTTCGTTGGATTGGTGTTATAAGTAGCATAATAACAAGCATTTTATTTAAATTGTGTTTTATGGCTGTGCAGCAAGTTGGAATGAAAAGAGTAAGAAAGCACAACAAATCAGACACAGTCGACACATAAGATGGAAGATAATATAAAAATAAGAGTGTACAGTGTGTACAGGCTAAAAGTTCATAACTTTATCATGGTCACCTCTTGACGTTATGTATCACTGTAAAATCATCCATATGAATAATCTAATGATAGATAGTATCTAATATTCCTTTAACCATCTTACTTGGCCACCAAATATCCTGCATGATGAAAACTTAATATTCTATTTCAAGGTTGCAGATGAAGGATGTTTTTGAACCTTATAGTCACAGTAATGCATAAATTCATCATTTTTCCCATTACACTTCTGACTGGAGCTATGCACATTTGATGTGATGTATCACGTTCAGTTGGTGTGCCACAGTCCTTGAGCTCTTATACTGTAAGTTTTGGCGTGTGATTGTCACATCACCTGAAAATCTGTAGTTTCGGGTAGTGGCGAAGATCACTTTAAAGCTTTTAAACAGTGTCCCTGCAGTCCCGTCAAAGAGCCTTGATTTGTGCAGTGATGATCATATAACAATCAGGTGATGTGGATACTTGACCTGCTAAGACAAAGAGAATGGATAGGATTACAAAGCACCTAAGAGTCCTTCAAGGTTATGACATTGCCTCGGTCAAAAAATGTTTCTCTATTTCCTGCGCAGTCATGTTGTTCGCATACTCTAAAGTATACTACTGAGTACATGACTACCAACAAAAACGCTCTATGAGTAACTCAAAAAGTCATTTTACTGGCGACACACAATTAGCGCACAGACCTGCGGCAGCTGATGGGATTAGTTTCCGTCTCTTCCCGGTTCACAGAGAACATTCAGTTTCTACCAATCACGTGACGAACCGATGCTGTGGACACTTGGCTTGCAATGTCTCTGTTTAGATTGAATTACAAAATGGTTGATATCTGATGTTCAGGTGACCGCTGTTTGTCCTTCTGGCTGTCATTGACTGATGATACCGAGGCCCCCGTGGCAGTTTAAGACACTGCTGCTGAGGGGCGAAGTGTATCAGTAACACCTTGGAAAGTGAACCAACAACTGCCCGAGTCAGAGGAAGACACTGGCCTGCTGCCAGTATTGTTAGAAGGGGTTAATCAGTCTCAGAGCTGGGTGATCCTGTTTCAGTATACGGGTAAAATGTTTTGGAAAAATGGGATTTACTGTCATTAGTCTATTAGATAATTGCCCCATAAATACTGCATCACATAGTATCCGTCTTTCTTTGTTAGAGAATGTCCTCAGTTTCTCATTTGAGCTTCATAACATTGTGTAGTGTGAACTGCTGGTCAGTAATACTGTGATACTAAGTGCCCTCCAGTGTCTAATAGAGTCAGGATTAACACGGATCAGGGTCAGTTTAGGTCTGGGTTTGGCTAAAGTCAGGAGTTTAAGGTTCTAGAGATAGTAGAGTTTGTGAATTGTGAAATACCAACACTAAGTTATGGAACATATAAAGGACAAATACGCAAAAGACTTTCTTTATCATATCTTTCTCATTATAGAGTCACGCTGACAGTGTCCGCATCACTTCCTCAACACCTGTCAGTCTCATTGGAGCTGTGTTAAAGTGGCATTTGATATGTCTATGTCGTGCACTTTGCTGAAAATCAGAATATTACACAATCTCACTGCCCAGCAGCAGCTGGACTGTCCATCATTTCTACTCACAGTCAGGAGGAACCTTCTGGAGCAAACCACCGCTGTTCTGCTTTGCACCCAGCTGGACACTGTTGAGCTGGATGACCAGAGGCCAGAGTCTAATGCTCTTGCATCTCATTTATTTAATAATTCATGTATTTGTGGCAGCTGAGAGATGTGTGATGTCAGCTCTCCACAACTGTGTGTGGTGAAAAAGGCTAGATATGAAAAGTGGGCACATCTAACTACTGTTTCGGAATTTTGGCACATTAGGTTGAATATTTATATTTATCACAATTTATACTTCTAGTGCATGTTTCAGAGGAATCACCACACTGTTTACCCCACTACATTCATTTTATAGTTGATGTTACTTGTAACTTGGTATTGTAAATAAATTGTCAGTGGACACATGGGCACTTCATCTGCACCCATACACAGTTAACTGTGATGTCAACCATGACCAGCATTAAACCACTAGGTTGTTTCAATGCTGTGATTGTTGTACAGTAAGATAAAAAAAATAAATGTACTATCAAGGTCTTTAGTCTCTAGACCCTTTACAATAAATTTATTTTGCTTAAATAACTCAAAGAGGTTAATTATTCATCAAAAAACATATGCATAACAGTCTTAGGTACTTTTGATACTTTATTCCTCTATGGCATGGTGTTACCCTCATGCAACAAACCACATTTGTGGACCTCACACTGCCCCTTTCATTTTTCAAAAAGTGTTTAAAATATCACCAAACATGTCTGTGTCCAGCAAACAGAGGGTGTGAAGTGTGTGACCCTGTGTCTGGGAGAGGAGCAGTCCTTTAAGGAAGCAGCGCTACATGGGGCCCACTGCCACTAATTGTTTATCTCACATTATAGCAGGTTCAAATATGTGTTAACTTTAAATAAAATGCATTTTTGACCATTGGAGGATATATATATATATACA
>JAUMTR010000006.1:13332692-13351512 GCA_032270685.1 Microctenopoma stevenorrisi
TTTCTTTATATATTGAAATAAAGATTTTACCTGTAAGACTGTATTACATATTTTACATTGTTGTATTAAAGATCTAAATACTCACAAAGACTCCAGCACTAATCACTAAATCAAACCTATTAATGAATTACTGTATTCACAAATTATTTTCTTGTGCTAGCTCTTTGGTTTATGGGAATAATTGTAGTAGGGAGACCAGATGCCAGCAGGAGAGCCAGTGAGAATTATCCCTGCTGGTGTCCTTGAACACACCTCCACATCTTTTGCAGGGAGAACGCTAAAAGGAAATTTCCCTATGGAGTGTAATAAAGGGTCACATTACAGGGAGGGATAACTGATAGATGAGAAGCATGAACAGTCATGAGGGAAAATGTCTTCATCATCCATTCATATTTCACCACAGTGCTGAAAATACTTGTGCCATTACTGCTGAGAACAAAGAGGGACATCTGCTGAGAATAGGAGGCGTGGATAGATGGACAAGAAGAAGATCATCTTACATTTATTATAGTGGAGCAAATTAAACAGTGGAGGTCATTATTTTTATCTGCAGATAAGAGAAAGGAGGACCTATTCTTAGCTTTTGGCTGGTCAGCAGGCTAAGATAAATCTCAAGATAAATCTTCATTATTGCATTAGACAGTTTCAGAACCCTGACTTTCCCCAAACTGGTGCTTCATCAAATGTACACAAAAGATAAGAACGTATGTTGTTCTATGTGATTGTTAGATAAATACTATGAAACTTTTATAGTACTGAGTGGCTTTTATTCTTCCATAAACACATTTACTTCCCCAGGGCACAGTGGGGAAATTTGACACCAAAGACTAAATAACGCGAATAAATAAGTTAACCCGAGGGTTACTTCCCTCAATATTTTTTATTTGCTTTTTTAAGATTCAAAGTGTGTCACCTAGGTTATTGTTCCCTGGAGTCAAATTAATAGTTTCAGCAATATTCAGCTTTCATTCCTGGGATCATCACAACGAGAGCAGACACTAGAGATGAGACGGGGAAAGGCAACAACAACTGATTTTATTGCAGATGATAACGTGGTGACAATGAAAACTAAATGATGTAAAATAAAAACTTCATTCTTGTATAAATGATCTAAATAAATTGATCAAAATGAAGCTCAAAGTTTACTTCACAAGCTGTGCTAGCAGCTCTGAGGCTGCATAGCAGAGTGTTCAGCATGCAGGCCTCATCCAAAAAAACAATGCTAACATGCTGATCATAAATAATATTTACTATAATACAAATATTCTTTATATATGATAATCACATCAACATGCTAAACTGGTGTTCTTTGTTCTTGAGGTACTCACGAGCAAGTATTAGACTGAAAAGTTAAAGAATCACCAAAGTCATTGCATTTTATCCTGAAGGGATCCTCATCGTGTCACTAAATGAAAAGTCAGGGGACTGACCAAGTCATTAGGATTCATCATCTGACCATTAACGTCTGCTCCAAATGTGAAAACTTTGATCAAAGTCAGGGGATTACAAAGGTCAGTGTGATTCTGGATCAAATAGCTTCACCGAACTTCACGGCAATCCATCCTGCAAATGTCACGATTATTTCACCTGACAATAAAGTAGAAAGATTAAAGTGCCAATAAAACCTCAACCTCAGATGTTTCACAGTTGTGCCTGGCTCTGCTGACCGTCACCTTGTCTGGTAATAAAAACATGCAGCATCCGATGCACACATCGCAAACTTCGCTCTCCGCTGCTGAACTCGTACCTGCCCTCGAGCTCATTGATTGCGATTCTCATTCAGCCTGAAAGACCAACAGCATTATGGATGTTCAAGTTGCAGCATATGAGCATTTAAAAACTTAAAACTTCCAAATGCTTCTATTTTTGCTCTAACACAAATCAAGACCAAGCATCATCAAACTGCTTTAAATGCATCGCTGTACTTAACAGTCACATTGTGACTGACTATGATTTGCAGTCATTTCCATAATAGTTGGTAATAACCTTGCCTGTGTGTGAGAGTGATGGTGATTTTATTTTTACATGAGCAGCAGCCACATTACCATCATGTATCAGATGTCCTCTGGTGTGGAGTGAGAGAGCATAGAAAGAGACTGACTGAAGGAGCAAATCCACTTAAAGGCAGACATAGACATTGGAGAGCTTAAGGGGGTCGGGCATGTGTGGAATGAGGGTCTCGTGTAACTATCAGGGTGGGAGAAAACCGGCTAGAGGGAATATTTGGGACAATAAGGCTGAACATGAGACCCCTAAAGAGGTCTGCAGGGGAAAATTTGAAGCTCAGGTCGATGAATGAGTGGTTGTTAGGATTATTGCTTTGTAAGTAGCGAAGGAAAGGTGATCACAAATCAAACAACAATAACACCAACTCAACGCTTTATATGACACGTGAGATTGACTGGCTGTTGTTATTGTGAGGATGGCTTTTAAGGGATCCGGATATGGCGTCTCAAATCATTCTGCGGAAACCATCTGAAGCACGATTAGGCAAACCAAAAGTGAACACACCATCTAAAGGATCAATAAATCGAACTTTGCTCACCGAGAACACACGACTCCAATCTGTAAAATTAAAGTATTTCCAGGAGAAGCTTGTCCAGTGGTCTCTGGAAGAAAACTAGGTAAAAAACACTTAAGATAGACGATTTACAACATTTTACAGTAAAACAAACCTACCTACGTGCTGAGTTTTGGTTTTATGTTCTGTAAGGAGACACACAATAGAGAGAGAAAAGAGCCCACAGACTATCAAAGCACGGTGGATTCAGCCGGAGGCGTGGAGCTGCTCTGGAGTTGAAAACCTCACCAAGCAGACGCACCACTCCATACTTCACATTGTGTTATGCTGTGGTTTAAAGGCAAAATGATACTGCAACAGGACATTAAACACCTATTGCAGCTTTGCAGGAAGTATTTGAAAATCAAAAGAAGTTGATGATTGTCACAGTCCTTCACAGTCACCTGACCTCAGCCCCATTGAACATTTATAGAGGCACTTGAAGACAGAGAAAGCCAAGGATTAAGCTTCAGGCAGCTATTGGGAACATTGTCAAATGAGCCATCAGGTCCTGCCTGCACTCACTGAGCCCGTGTCAGCTTGAGTGCATGCTGTGATTAAAACACAATATTCAGAAATTCAATTCACTTTTATTTCCTTTTAAAGATTCAGCTTTTCCTAAGTGTTCCCCAGTGTCAGAGGCGGAACCTACTATCTTAAACAACTCCTGCAGTTCAATATTAAGACAGTAAAATACAGCCTGTTAGTTCGATGGGTTAAGCGTCAGACTGGGATGCAGAAGGTCATGCAAAAAGTATTTCTGTATTGTAGTATTCCTAGTATTACTTCAAGAGATCTGAGTACTTTTTCCACACACTCAGTTGGTAGTAACAAGTGTTGAACAGATGGTGCCGTGTTTTTTTCTTTAACTCTCCTGTTCCAGCCACACCTTCAGGCTGAGGGTCAGAGTTCACTGTTAGGGCTACAGCTGTGTGTATAATTTATGCTGCAGGGTTGTTCTGTTGAAGGCCAGAAGCTTACAGGAGAAAAGCTGCTTCAGGCCAGCTCAGCTGTTAGTAACTCTGTCGGTCTGAGTTACAGATACTGACGCAAGCCTTGTTACAGAATACACACGCGACAGCTTTTTGTTTGCAGTCTGGCCAGTTTTGTTTGCATTATGTATAGCGAGACATCTGATAAGCCACTGGAAATGGCCTCAAATGGCACTAGATAGTCAAATAAGGAAACTGTGATCTGATGCTGGAGCAGTAAGGAGCTTTCTAGAGATTTATTTATGTGTGCTGTGTTCACTCTCATGCTCCTTGTCTCTCCCCAATTACCTGTTTTATTTTACTCAAGCCCATAGGAGCTGACATGACATAGGTGCTGACGTGGCCGTGTTGAATAAACTGGGGTTGTAGAAAATAGATTTAGAGGATACAGTTTGCAGCACTGATTGCATGAGCAGAAAAGTTGTAAAAAAGACCCCGGTCTTATTGAGATTAGCAGCGACCCATCAGGGAAGCAGGGTTTTTGTCATGGAGAAGGCTAATTCAGAAGCTAAATGCTGAACCGTTTGTTTTTTCCTGCCTCTTCTGTCAGCAGTTAGGAAAAGAACAAGTCTGGATTCAGACAGGTTATACCGATTCAATATATTTTGAGACTAGCAGCTACATGTAAAATGCTAACGGCTACATGTCTTAAAATGATGAGTGTAACTGCTGTCAGAAGCATGTTATACAATTTCAGTTCATTTGATAATGTGAGAAATAATTGACAAATGTGTGTCGATAAATGAAACCCTTTCGTGTGATGTAAGTTAAGGTAGATGTGTAGTTTGATAATGGAACCAGAGTTTGTCTGTTGCATTTGATGCATTGAAACAGCATGCTTCATGTTTTATTATTACTCTCCCTGCGAGTGAAAGAGGCCAATGAGCTACATTATGAGGTTGTTACCTGATTAATGCTGTTTCAATAAATAAATTGGGTAGTGTCTATCAACATTTAAGGTAACGTAATTGTCCAGTTAGTGTCTTTAGTTTTACTAATGATGGAGACGGTCCTCAGAAACTTAGAGATTTTAACCAATCTCTAACTTTCTGACTTCTTGTGCCCCGGGGCCAGTGCTCACTCAGTCTGCCCACTCAGTAAAGAACATGTATATTGTGATGATCATTCTCCTCAATGCCTTGAGTTTCAGCAAAGACTTGATGACAGACTCTATTATTGCTGCTGGAATAAATCCCTGTGATACTGTCACATTTGTCAGAGCTGATCTCAGTTTTGCTCCAACAGTTCTTAAGAGCTTTAGTGAGCTTTTTTGTTTTGTCCTGGACCTGCAGCAACTTGTTACCACAACAATCAGCAGAAACCTGCCCTATGGAGCTTTTAGGATTCAGCTACACGGCTCCTCAGCTGATCTCACCAGCTGTCTGAGTGTTTCTATCTTGACCTTGATTTCTGGTATGCATGTATGCCCTACAGATACTGGTGATTTCTAACAGGCGGAAGCCTCAAGCTTTCCAGCTGTGTTCAAGATTTTATTGTCCCAGCCTAACATGAGAGCCTTACAGCTCAGCAATCTTCTCCCTGTTTCCTAATCTATACATTACATAATCAAACCGAGAGGTAGAATAAAATCACAAAGCCTTGACATAATACTTTCAAAGTACTAAGTTTTAAGTACTTTAAAGATGATAGACATGCAGCCCTCGGAGGACATGTACTTCGTACTGTATGTTCAAAAGTCAGACCTACACCCTGCTTTCCAGCTGCCCAAGCATGAAATTAAACTTGTCAGTGGATAACTGCTGCCACCTAAAGGTCAAAGGGCTGCCTGTACTGTACACATCGTTTTAGATATGTGAGGGTTTAAACTGAAGATTAACTTCAGCTACAGTGTAAATTATTTCTTGATAGGCATCAAACCAAAGGTGACAAATACAAATATTTATTTCAGGTAGTTTGTGTAACCTGGAAGCACCTGCTGGACAAGTTGCCTGAAAACTGCAAAACCACTGAAGCGTGAAATTGAAGTTATTGATGGATACACTGTGACACCAGGAGGCCAGAGAGTCACGCTGAACTGCATAGATACCTGTGGATATTTGGTAGCTCTGCGGGCTCACGCTGTGCCACTAAAGCTGTATACCTAACATTATATTGTTAATACTCGTTGTTGGTATTACAATCGGTACAACTACTTGTGTGTTTCATATTTAAAGAAATAGTTAAGCTTGTTACATGAGAAATAAAGAGCACAGAGCAAAAAGTCTGGTAATTTTATTCAGTTTCACTGAGTATAATACTGTAAGTATGTTAATTTGTGAGACTACTCTCGTAAACAGTCCTCCATGGCTTGCAGCTCCTGTAATTCAGGGCAGTGAGGGCCACAGTGAAGGCAGAGGAGTTGTCTGACCTTGGGAATGACAGATAGAGCTGGGCCTCTGGCACCACTGGGAGAAGGAGAGGAGAAAGACACAGAGCTGTTATTTCTATTAATAATCTCAGTCAGAATGATAAAACTGGAAAAGTTCTGAGACTGCAGAGTTGGACACATTGTGCAACTAGTGTCTCAAATATAGTTTGCTTAATGACTGTAGTCAACTGTCAAAAATTCCCTGAAAGTTCGTACGCACCCATTGAAATGAAGCTGAGCTAACTTGAAGAGTTGTCGCCCCAGTTCAAGGCTGTCTTCTCCAAACTGGAAACCAATAGCTACAGTACTTCGCTCCAAGTAGGAAGCTGCATTATTACAGTCACCTACAGGAACAACAAAGAGGAAAGAACAGCAAAGAAATGAGAGGACCGAGAAATCCCACCAGCCCCCAGCTTTGGTTATGACTAGATCTAAAATTCATTCATTGACTGGGCTTCATTGCTTTCTTTCCTCTACGAGCTGAGTTTTTAATAATAAAAATAGAACTTTAATAAGAGTACATGTTGAAAAGTATCCCAGCTGTGTACATTACTCTTTAACTGCGGATAATAAATAGGAGTCAGGAAGGTGGAGTGCGTATGATGGAGTCTTGTTGGTTAAGTAATGGAAAACTGTTTCTGTCCTGGGATCCCGCATAAAGCTTTAGGCTCTGGTTAGTGTGTGCGTGTAGGACGCAGGACACCACACAGTGATGGATGTGCTGCGGTGGCTCCGGATGAGCGGTCTGTAGAACTGGGTGAGGACTTAAGGCGCCACGTGTATCTTGCGGATTGGTCTGAGAAAGCACATCTCTCGGCTTCGTATGTTAACGCAGACTCACATTTCAAGTCATTAGTGATGGTGGAATTGAGGAACTTGGATGACTCAACCTCCTCCTCTGTCTTTCGCGACTGAAAGGCTGCATCGTTGATGAGTGGTTGGGATTGTGGGGTTTAGTGTTCGGCCATCTCCGCCTTTTTAAACACATTAAGCTGCTGTTTGCCCACTGTGTCCATTAACGGTATAAGTGCATCAGAAACTCCCATTAGTGGAAAAAGCAGTATTGACTTTGTTAGCTAAATATATATAAGGAAAACTGCCTTCTTTTAAACTGTCTAAAATATCATTACATATTTAAAAAAGGCATTTAAAGCGTGAACTACATTTATAAATATTGTAGCCTAAGCCTGACTGGTTCAGCTGTTACACATTCAGGTAGGTGTGAAGAGATTTTGACTCATTATTCATTAACAAAAACACAAACACATCTATATCTATATAGATATAGATATATATAGATACACCATGTGACACCAGTCATTCTTTAGACAGCCTACATCAAACTTCTGAATTTAAATAAAGCTATTTTCCTCACCCACAGCAGCATATGCTCTGGCCCTAGCATCGTTCACTTCCCCTTGTAGAGGATGTGTCTCTGCAAGGACGAGTGGAGACTGATTCTGAGCCCTTTGCAACAGTCCCAGAGCTTTATCTGTGAGAAGCCGGAGAAGAAGAGTAACATAGATATGTAAGAAACACTTGCTGAGAAAATGGCTAAAAAGATTCAAATCGAATTGCCATTTTTTCTCACCTGGCCTCTCTCCCTCCATTAGGTCCACAGCCTTCTCCAGGTTGACCCTGATCTCCTGCAGTCTGTGGCTCACCTCAGATGCAGACACTTGAAAGTCACACGATGACTGTGAACATACAAATCCTGTTCCTGTGTTCTTGTTACTCCTCTGGAAATCATAAATGTCAATAGAAATGTCAAGAGCAGCAGGGTTCCACATGAGATAGTCCACCTCACTTTTACTCAGTACTTACTTGGAGAAATCCTTTGCACTTTCTACACAGAAGTCCAGACTCCTGCTGACTTTGTCCGACACTAAAACACTGTGCGGCCTCCTGCTGGGTGGTGGTGCAAGCCTCACACTGACACAGGAAATAGTACTGTTCCTGCAGGACACGCTGGCGTTCTTCAGTCGCCATCCTACTGCTGTGAGGACCTGACGGGTCGGTGACAGCAGCATAGGTTTTATAGACATGATAAACAGGGTGACAAAGAGATGATCCTAGGACTACACAGCAAACTATATGCAATGACTGCATAATTCCAGCAGGGGGTGCTGCAACGCCCCTTAATCCCCTTTATATTGGTAGCTGTGCAGACTCACGTGGTGACCACAAACATGCACAGTTCTTACGAAGCAAAAGCTCAAAAATATAAAGATGTATGTTCACTTCAATCAAAATGAGGGTTTAAATAGTTCTTAAAATGCTGCTAAAATCTGATGATTTAACAGTATAAACATTATATTTCTAAATGCTGGAGAGTTCTAGAAATATAATCAAAATTCAAAGTGGTGTGGTTAAAAAATCTTTACTTTATTACAAATCAAACCACTGTTTTGTTTCTGTATTAACATCTGTATTAACATCTGTCTGCACTCTGTCGCTGTTCTCAAATCAAATGATTCTGCTTCAGACAAACACTCATGATCCTTTTCTTACCGTAGCAGTGAAGAATCTCTCGTCCAGCAGCGATTTCTTTGGCTGCTCTGACTGTTGCAGTAACACCGCAGGCAGTGCTTCTGCCCTCGGCTACACCCTCACTGGACTCGACAGGGAGAGCCGAAGCAGAGGGGTCGACACCGGTTCCAGTGCTGAACACCAGGCTGGTGTTGGGACAGCAGGAGTGATTCAGAAGACTAAGAGTTGGAAATATTGCAGTAGCAATACGGATTTCCCTGCTGGACTGCACTGGTGAGTTCACGGCTCCTGTGAGATGCAAAAACCAGGCTGCAAAGGTGACTCAAGACAGATGACGATGCAATTATTTAAAATATACTTGTGGATCCTGCAGAGAAATACACCTATTTGTTGAACTGTATCTTAACTGTTAGTCCTCTGAAAGTTAGTGTCCACTGTCTGTGGAACCTGGCTCACTGACATCGCTAGATTTTAGATAAAACGTGATTTAAAATAATCACCTGTATTTTGAAATGTCAGTATTGCCTGGGCGTTACACTTGAGCTGCATGACGTGCCTCAGAACTGCGCTTCCCAGCAGCCACAGCTCCGACCTGCAAACTGTGACACCTCCCTCTTCATCTGGCGATTGGCTGTTCTCCCCTAATGGTCTACTGAGGTCCCAAGATGCGGATGGAGGTCCGGCCTTGCTGAGCTTTACGTAGAGTGTTGCTATGGTAACAGCATACAAGAAACGCAGACCAGGGCTGTGGCGATTCAGGTGGTGCAGCAGGTGGAACACACTCAGGTAAGAGTCCCCGTAGTATGAGGCAGCATCGCGGCGTTGATTTGCGTGACATAGATCTGAGTCTCTGGACTCTCCGTTCTGAAAGCTTGGATCTGAATTCCCGTGCACTTCTGCATTTCTGACCATCTGAATATTTTTTAACCCTGCCTTTAGGGTTACCCTCAAAGCTAGGTGTGACATCACACCCATCACTCTCAGATCTGCTCCCAGTGGACACTCCCAGCGATGATATTCCTCCCAGGCATCCTGCTGACAGCCAGTTGAACAGTATTGGCTGTAACAACAACCCTCACATGGGACGGGACACAGTGTTTCAGTCAAACACCCGTGACAGCGTCTGTGCTGTGTTCCAAACACGTCTCTCTCTGTGCCCAACCTTCCTCCTTTCCTTTTCACCTCATCCATCCCTGGTATGAGGACACAACTGTAGGGTTTGTCATGAAGTATCACCTCCCCAGGTGTGAAACTCCCTGCAGCCACTAGGTGTCGCCCTTTCTCTAGGCTGAAGCCAACACAGGCCTTGGCACAAATTCCAGATGTGAGAGGTCGAACAGATGATGCCTTTCCTCCACCTGAGGAGGGATTGTGATGATCTTCTTTTGCCTTTTTACCTACAGCGAGGTGGTTGACACACTGTTTACGGCGCTCTTCTAGTTTGTGTAAGAGCTGAGTGGGATAGCCGTTCTTCTGGGCTTTGTCAATGTCATCAAGGCATTCCTACGCAAAGCATAAAGATAAGCGACTTTTATTCAGTTAAGAGTTATTTAATCTCACAGTGGATCTCACCCTAAACCAGGATATGCAGACCTGAAACAGCTAAGAAGGCTAAAAAGTGAAGCGTAGGACACTAAACAACGCGTTCATACTGTCGAGTCTTCTGCAGTCAGGTGCTGCTTCATTTGATCACACAATTGTGACACAGTCTGTTAAACATCTACTCATTACCATGTCAACATCTCATTTTCAACCAACAAATAAAAAGCCAATCTGGTTGGAACAGGTTTTAATGACAGGAACAACCCTCATCCATTAGGAAGTTGTTGAGAATGGCACCACCTCACCTGGTATCGCTGCAGATGGTACAGTGCAGCGGAGCGGTTGGCATAGCACAGAGACAGCTGCTCCGAACTTTGGGGAGCAAAACACATGCCCTGTCAGGGAAGGAGACAGAGAAGCTGGGTGCTGATGCATAATGATTGGGAGCAGGAAACATGCCCTGCTGAAGGCATACTGCTATAAAATCCCAAAAGCATTTTCAGACTCCTGCTCCCGAAAAATCATTTTTCTGTTGATGTCGAATGTGATGATAGATTTAGACTTGTTGGCTTCACCTGTGAATAGTGTAAAGCAGCTGAAGTGTAGTCTCTGGTCTTGAAGCTGGAGTTTCCCCTCTCCCTGCACTTGGCTGCTTCCTCTTTGTCCTTCTGCACGGAGTATGGTGCAGAGACTGACTGCAGGAAATCCAAATCATCTGGGCTGGAAAACAGAAGTAGATACTATTGATTGTTTGTTGTGCTGGAGCACACTGACAATTACTGTAGCATGAAATTAATCATGGAAGTAATTCATTCAATCTATACTTTGGGTCAGTGAACAGGAAACTGGTTCAGTAGGTGGATAATTCAGTGTCGCCTAATATAATAGTAAATAGCATATTGTCGGTAATACATTACCAGATACTTTCAGCTCGGGGGCTAGCTGCTACTCACGTTGTCAGCGTTAGAGCACATTTAAAAACATCATCTACGTCAAGCAAGGATGTAAAACGCTCCTTTAACTCGGGGTCGAGTCCGGTCCATTTCTGCATGACGTAATCCTGCCACTGAAAACACGGGAGATCCATCATAAGTAGAATCTCTGACCCTAACACTGGAGAAGTTTCGTTTCACGCCACTTTACATCGATCAAGGCACCACTGTCAAGCCCGCGCTGCTCAAAAGTGTTTCCGAAAACAACTTTCAAAATAAAAGCTGATCGCACGCCAAAGAAAATCTCAGCAACGTGTTTTTTCTTTCTATGTTAACAAACAAACGCACTAAATTACTTATTCACTTAAGTCCAATGTCATAAAACTTAAAACGAGTTTTTGAAAAGGGGGAATTTTAGAAGATTTTTGTGATTTGTCGACTGTCTTATATTTATAATTGTACTTATATGACCTACATATGGAAGCAGCAGTGAGTTATAAAATGTTTTTTAAGAGAATAGAATAATTTCCATAAATTATTAAAGCACATTTAAGGTATTTTCTGATGGTCTTTGGTAACTCTCAGTGACATTTATAGACTTTAATGTAAACTAGATTCAGAGAAAAATAAAAATGCTGACAGCATTAAACAAAACATGTAACATTTAATACAATTTTTTGTTTATAGTCGCTTGGAGCAGGTGGCGGAGAGCGGGATGCTGCATAAACTGCTGAACATCATGGAGAACATGCTCTCCACAGCAGGCTGGTCAAACAGTTAAGCAACACAGACCTATCCAGCTCTGTTGTGATAAGGAAAGGTGCAGAAAGAGGGTATTTTAGTTCACTTACAGTATCATTGCATACTTAGTTCTTCTATTCGCATCAATTACTACATCCCTACTCGTGAGGGTGCTATGTAATGTCTTCATTTCTGCCGTACAACAGCGCGACACACGTTTCTTTATTTAAAAACTTTATTTTGAAGCCGTATCCGGTGTACGTCATATTGCATCGAGGTAAGTTTTGCGACTTTTACCGACGTAGTTTCATCCTCTCGCGATATTTTTTCACATGCGTACTTACGGCCACATAAACAGAACTGAAATCAGCTGCTTTAATAACAAATTTACACGGGAGATATGGTTGTAAGACTCACACAAGGGGCAATTGAAGTAGGTATAAATATAGCTTGAAATAAAAATAATTGTATCATAAATACATTTTTTCTCTTCTCGAGTGAGACGACGTTTCGACTTATATTTAGTAACATAGCTCTACTAGCTGCACTGTGCTAGCACTGTGAGCTAGCAAGTTAAGGATATTTGAAGCCACATAGCTGCAGCTACAGTCTCCTTAACAGATTCGTTTGTTTAACATGTCTCTTCTTTTATTGATAACATGACAAGTGCATGCTTGCTTCATTTATTACATACGCTATTACTTAAGTGTTCACAAACATGTAGGAGCCATGGGGTCAAATAAATCTACATTCTCCATATAAACAGATGTTTTCCTGCTAGTAACAGTGGAAAAACACCCCCGTTTTTCTCTCATAATATAACAGCGCTGCAGTGAATTGCAGCATGTTAATGATAATGTATTTTCTATTATTCATTTGTGGTTTTATACATGAATTCTGTTGTGTTTACATCTGAAATATTGCTTCAGTGCCTTATGAACTTAACACACTAAAGCGCGTCTGTCCTTTCAGTATTCTATAAAGAATAAGCTATGATAATATCTTCTGCTAATGGATACAACCCATATTTTCCAGGCCCTGTTCGAAGACTCTCCTTTGAACAATCCTGTGCTACAGCTGCTGGTAAATGGATTCTAAGAGTTCACGTAGCTGTTTATCTCCAGTTATATTAGTTCACATGGATAAAATATTCTATCACATTATGTCTTATCAAGTTACTGTGTCATAATATCAGTAAATTGGTGACTTTCAATGAGACATTTGTTAAATTAAACTTTTGGAGTTTTTCTTTGTTGATAGACACATTTTTATACATATTGTAACACAAGTAATTTAATAAATTGTATAAATAAGTCCTTATGATAATCATCCAGAGACGTTGCTGCTTTAGTCATAAAACCTATCCTTTGTTTGTGTTTGTCAGAACATCCGTCAGATCAGTAGTGCCTCAGGCCCTCCCAGGTTCCGGCTCATGATGAGTGATGGTCGGCACTCTTTGTCCTGTAAGTATCTTGCAGTAGCCAGAAGTCTTTCAGACATGGGATCCATTAAGAATAACATATTGAATAATTTTTTGTGAGATGTACATGGTACATTGGTTTGTGTGTGTGTTGTGTGTGTAGGCTTCCTGCTGGCCACCCAGTTAAACCATCTACAAGAAGAAAACCTCCTGGTGCCTTACTGTGTGTGTACAGTGAAGAAGACAGTCACCAACACGTTGTCAGATGGCAGGTGTGTGTTTTTGGCTTGTTTTAATTTTCCCTCCTGTTTCTTTCTGCTGATCGTGACTTCACTTTCTTCCACTTCTTCTTGTCCAGACGTGTGGTGAATGTGGTGGATATGGAAATATTGCAGTCAGCCGAGGAAGCTGGTGGAAAGATAGGAAATCCCACTCCATATAACACCGCTGGTATGATTTTTATTAAACATTAATGAAAAGCATTTGAGGATTCTGCAGATCACTTATGTGCTTTATCCAATTTTCTAGGCAAGACATCACCTACACAGAATTTGGTCTCAAGTACCTCTGTCCCACCATCCCCTCCATCTGCTGAAGTACCTGGTACTTCATCTAGAAACAGCACCAGTGAGTATCATGTCAGAATTTGAGGACTATATATGTATAGCTGTTTGCAGGCAATATACTAAGAACAGCTGATCTACAAACGTGGTGGACGTACTGTATTTCAATTTTGCGTGTGTCACCAGTGTCTGTCGTGGAGAATTTTGGTGAATGATCTCACATACATTTTCCTTTCTGTTACTGTCCTCTAGTAATTTTGATGACTCACCTAAAAACAGTCATCTCCAACAACATCTGAAATGATGATTTTAATAAATAAGTATAAAAATCTGTCCAAACCTACATGGCTCTATGTGAAAAAGCTTTTGCCACCCAAACCTAATAACTGCTTGTGCCACTCTCTGCAGCAACAACTGCAATCAAGTGCTCGGGATAACTGGCAATGAGTCTTTCACATTAGAGGAATTTTATCCCACTCTTTTTTTGCAGAATCTCAAAAGGGACCTAAGTCCAGACTTAGCAAAGCACCCCCAGACCATCACACTACCACCACCATGTTTGACTGTTGCTCAGGTGTTCTTTTTATGAAATGCAGCTTTTTTCCTTTAATAATTAATTATTTATTTAAAAACTGCATTTTGTATTCATTCATCTAATTGTTTTGTCCAAACCTTTAGTAAGTGAAGCTCAAAATATACTGACATTACTGCAATGAATATATGTGGATAATTTTCCAAGCCACTGCAGGCAAGGCAGAGTAGTAAGTATATTATTTTTAAACACAACAAAACAATCCCCCAAGAAGCCCTCAGGCCCTCTGGATATTAAATGCCATATAGATAAATACTGCTTATTTGGTGAGCAGATTACGGTAATTAAATACACCACAAACAGAAACAGGTTGTTATTTCTTCAGTTAGTAGTTAGATGACCTGATCATTAGGTCTTTCGTCAACCCAAGTTCACTTTAGGCAACTTCAGCCTGTTGTTGCAAGCTTTGCCCCAGATATTCGACAGAAAATATGAGTAATGTGGGAAAATAATCTTGCCAACAGAGGGAGCCATGTACCCTTTGAGAGAAAGCGGCTGGTGAATGATTTGAAGTCTCCTCACTGTTTAGTTTTTTTCTTGTCCAGAGCAGGCGAGAGAAATTCTAGCTTAAAGGAAAGCTGCAGTTCCTCCAGTTCGAGTGCCTTTTGAACATCTCATCGGGCGCTGTTATCATGTTTAGTGTTCAGCTGTCTTTGCAGAACACTACTGTGTTGCCCACTGGCCACTGCAGCGGGTGGAATCCATAATTCACCCCGCTCACTGTTTTACCTGCCATCAGATTTTATAACAGAACTGGACCCTCGACTGATGGCTGGCTTCCTGCCAAAATGGCTGGTGCCACGTATCGCGCCTAAAGTGGCCTATGTTTTATTGAGTCTTCTTTTATTAGCTTAGCCTTTGTTTCACTTGGTTGTTTTATTCCACCAACTGCTCTCAGCATCAACATTGATTTTTATGTGGCAGAAACATACCCAATAGTCCTCCTCAGTGGAGGGATGTAGGCATGTGGGTGGATAATGAGTGCTCGGTATATATTGTGTGTTTGTGCATGTGTAGGTGTGTGTCTCCGTGTGTGTGTGTGTGTGTGTGTGTGTGTGTGAGTGAGGGAGATTGTGTGGGCTGATGGCTCCTTCAGTTCATGGCTTCATGAATATTGTGTTGTGGACTGAATCCCCGTGTAGCGATGCACAGACGGACGAGGAGAGAGAGAGAGAAAGTCAACTAATTTGACTCAGCAAAGATGCAGGCAGATGAGGCTCTGCATTAAGTAGTTCATCAGACTATTTCCTTGTTATATCCTTTGATCCATGTTACATCAGGGATCCTGCCAGATACACAAAACCTGCTGCTCTACTTAATTGTTCTGTTGATGAAATTGTCCTGCATCTCTCTGCAGAGTCAAATGTAGAATGTCTTATGTAGAAACTCCAGTGTTTTCTCCAGTTGAGTGCGCGTTTGATCACTCTCCAATGTTTTTGTAATTTCCATTTTCAGTAAATCAATACATATGTGTGCAATCACACAGTTGCTAAATACTACAAATTAAGTTTTTCCAATACCTTGCTCTACCAATAGACAGAGTAATGACTGTGGAGGCTGCTGTTTTATCTTTTTTTTTTTTCAAGCCTCTCCCAGGACCTCAGTCCTCGAGCAACATGTTGAATTCCCTGGGCGTTTACATTGGGCTGATGTTGCTCCTTGCTTGCCCATGTCTCTTTCTCATGTCTTAGCTCCTCCATAAGTGTCAGAGAGTATTGTATTTATGAAATAACATGACTCCAGAATTATTTTTAAGAAGAAGCCTGAGAGCAATGGACAGCATCTCAGAATTCCCATAACACGAAGAGAATAATTAATCAAATTACCTCATGCCTCACCATGTCAATTATAGGTCAGTTATATATCCATTACATGTGCTGTATGTCCATATTGTTCAGGCTGAATTGGATAGGGCAAATAACAATGGTTAGTTATTTAGGGTTAGCAGGGTAACACAACCCAATGTACAGAAGACGAGGCAGAATATAGGAGAAGAAGAAAGGAAAATCTGAGCTGTCAGTGATTGGATTCTCACTGAACTAGTGTTACAGGATACACCTGTGGTTCTTTTGCTCCTCTGCCCTGGTCTTGGTCATGGCAGACCTTATTTCAAATTCCTCGGTCACAGGGTGGAGGAGCAAGGTCGGGAAGAAGTGCAATTAGCTGAATGGAAAGCAACTTCTGTCAACTCCAGATACTCTGCTCTGTAATGACTTCTGACATCCCCCGAGTGAGAGAGTGTGGTCAGGAAAAAGTTTTCCTCTGGTGTGGAGTGGAGTTAGAGGAACTGCGCACTTCAAAAAACATGTAAATCTGAGTCACAACATTCATATTCTGAAGTGGTTTTAAAAAGTAGTCTATAAGCAGAAAGTGTGGAGTCAGAGGTCATCACACAGCAGCCACCGACAGTCCTGTGTTACCATGTAATTATTCATCAGTAGACTATCACTTAGAATCGTCTACCTTCAAACTGCTTCGCATATGATATTTAAATTCCAAAAGGAGATCTGCACTCACTGAAGTGCAGTTAAAAAATATTCATTATTCACCACCAACTATTCTGTGCAGGGTTTCTTTATCCCACCACCTCGCTGTCCTCCTTTCTGTCTCAGAAACACACCTGCTGTCGCATTCACTTTCTTGACTGTATGGTTTTCTCATTCATTCTTTTTACAGTGAGGAGCCACGATGAGCGTATGTGCCTGGTTTTACTCGCCTCCACAGCCCATCATCTTTTTTTTGCTATCAGCCCCTTCCCATCTTATGCACCATCCCAAAAACATGTCTGTCAATATTGATGTGAATAGCTGTTTGCTTGTGAATTCCCCAGACGCTTGCTCGTGACACACACCTGCTATGTGTAATATATACTAATATAGAAGACGTAAATGCCAATGGAGGAGGGGGTATCTGTTGTGCTCAAACACAAGAGCTTTAATCACGGCAGGAAAATCTTTTTGTCCTTGACAGTTTTTCCCCAAATGCTGCTCAATATGGCAGATCATTTATGCCAAAATGAGGCATTGCATAAAGTTTCTTTTGACATCAGCTACCCAAATAACTAGCCTAAATCACTGCTGGTGGGGCTGATGCTACTTTATTGTGGGAGGTGAGATAACACCTTGTGATTATGTGGGCTGATCCAAACTGTTCAAATTTCCTGACATTTGTGGTACAAAGAAACAAAAACTCATACAGTAATAGTTGAGCAGTTGTTTCAGAGACAAAAGGAGCTTATTCTTTACTTTGTTTGTTAAGAATTGTTGTAACTTATTGTATGTGACTTTCTTTTAGGGAGTCGTGCACTTCTAACCATGACAGACATTATACACCATAGAAATCCAGTTTAATAGAGGATAAGAGACTATATTTAAATGTTTTTAATCTTTATTAAATAAAACTGTTAGTGTAGAAAAAGCCACAATTAGCTGGTAAAGAAAGTAGGAATATAAAAATGGTTATAATGGTGAATGTTTTCAGATATTTTAATGATGAATAACAGTAATAAAACTAATTTCAGCTGTTTTGTTGAACAAGATACAACTTGATACTAAAGAAACTAGCTTTTTCTGACCAAGTTAATAACACAACTGTGTAATTAAAGCATGACTGACATTTATAGAACGTATGGTAATTAACTGTCAATCCTAAACAATGGGCATTCTGCTGAACTGAAGGGTTGTAGGGCATCACCACATATTTTGTCACTGCTCTGTGACATTCGGTAACCCTATACTGATGGAGGAAAAACACTCTGCTGATTCTGTAGTAACTAAAGTAAAATGCACACAGTTCAAATATTATTTTGTAATGTCACTCATCACTGATGTTTTGCGCATTAATGTTGCTGAAGGATCAGCTTGTTGTTGGCCTACGACAGGTTACAGAATCTGACGGGCCACAAAATGTAGTTGAACCAACTGGATCTTGATCCCAAATGAAACAGGCTACCGAGTGGCATCCCTACTGAGGCTAGTGAGAAGAATCGGTACAGATGGCCAATTACAGCATCAAGTGGGTGGGGGTGTTGAATCTTTTGTTATAAACAAGTTACAGAAATGATCAGCCACAGAAGCCTTAATCTGACACTCGATAGGTGTTCAGTCTAATGCCTGTGGTTAACGGTAGTATCTGTCTACCAATAAAGATTTATGTCTGGTGTCGTAGCCACAAGACTGATATTGATGGGACAAACTCCAGTCATTCTTTGACCATCACTAAAAGGCATAAGTACAGTACTTATGAAATGAATGATTGTTTGCCAGTCTTACCCTAGAGGATAAACAAAGCTTAATTTGTTGGCACAAATTGATGTTAACAGAGAATTGACTAAGTCTACAGAGAGGTCTGCAGGCAGAGTTTCAGGCAGTCTCAGGCATTTTATAATTTTGGCCGCTGCTTACATGATCAGATAGCAGCTCTACTACAAACTACTGCTGAAATCAGCGTAGTATACTAAAAATATCTGAAGTCTTCCAGTGAGAAAAGTGATGAGAGTGAACATAATTGCCCCACTGTGCTTGAGAATATTCATATTATTGTATTTATCTGTGAAGGTTCTCAGTCATCCAGGTCATGGTTATCTCAAAAAGGTTTATCCAATAGCAACTGGACTTAGTA
>JAUMTR010000006.1:13351612-13378786 GCA_032270685.1 Microctenopoma stevenorrisi
AGAAAGCCCTCTGGATAGAAGGGCGAAACGTCATCAAGAAACCTACTAAGTCCAGTTGCTATTGGATAAACCTTTTTGAGATTATTGTATTTACCTTTTTTCATTTATTTTTGTATAATTTATTTATTGTATAACTTTGAAAGACATACAAAGGCAGTAAACATTTAAGACAAAGGAACCATGTCCACAGAGTAGTTGCCTAGTTGTCTTGTACTGAACATCCATTATCCGGAGTCAAGCTGCATTGTCAGCTCTCAATATGAAAATTCAAAGGACGTCATAGCATAAAAACACGTCCCCATCGATGCATTCAGTATGTATATAATCCTTTTAATCCTGGGGAGGGGGGTGGACATTACATCACTTATCCATCTGCCAAATGAGCCAGTTTTTACTTCCAGTGCTAAAGAATAAGACATTTTTGAGACCGGCTTTTGTAAAGGGAGGTCTTCTGATGGCGCACCAAAGAGTTCAATAAAAGGACAGGCATCAATAGTTGCAGCTGAAATTGCTGAATAGACTTCAAATATGCAGTTTTTCCACTGTAGCTTCTAGGGTCATGATTGTTGAGCTTCACTCTGCAGTAGGGAGCCCGAGGTGGCTTTGTATTCTACGTATTGGCACACTGTAAAGCGCTAACAAAGCATGCAACTCTTGGTAGATAATAGAAACTTTTGCTTCACAAAAGGCAGCCGTTTGTCCAGCCTATTTTGTGCCCAACCATTCAGTTGCCGTCACATTTCTGTCGATGGAGTCAGGAGAGCGTTGCTGAACATCGGCTTCGGTGATAGCAGTTGTATCGGGAGGCTTCTGTGCTTCTAAGTTCAACTTGTTTTTTTTTTTTAACAGCCAATTCTCCTACACGAGGGCGTGGAAGAGGTTTTGTAGGAAAGTATCCAATGAAGGCCTCTCCCATGAAAGAGTCCCCCATGAAGGTGTCCCCCATGAAGGCCTCTCTCATGAAGGCTTCCCCCATGAAGTCCTCTCCCATGAAGGCTTCCCCCATGAAGGCTTCCCCCATGAAGGCCTCTCCCATGAAGGCGTCCCCCATTAACACGTCCCCCATGAAGTTTTCACTCATGAAGGCTTCCAGCACATCTCCAAGTTCCTCAGCAAAAGTGAATCCTATTGCTAGCCTCAACCCCTACCAAAGCAAGTAAGTAATCATGCAAATGCCTGCCTCCCCATGCTGTTTACATATTACTTAGGGCCTTTCACCAGCTAAACTAGCTTCTTCAATAAGTATTCAAACTTTTCTCATGTGTCTGTAGGTAGACTGGTCCGCACATGAGCAGTCAGGGTTTTCTCCTGTATTCTCTTGACTATAGGCTACAGGTCATTATTGTGCTGAAAGGCCATACCAGCCTCGTGCTCCATGTACTCTGTAGTATCTCAGTCATTAAGTTATTAATTTAATGCTCCATTGTTTTCTCACAGGCTTTGCTTGTACGTTGCTGTTTGCCATCATTTCTAAGTAGCTCTTTGGGGAATGAGTTTGGAAATGAGTCTGGGTCTGTGCATGTGAATTTTTTTCCCTATGTCAATGTGTGTGTGACTGTGTGGAATTGTACATGTTAGTCGGCACATTTGCATGGAAATGAAATGACATATATTGCCTCAGAAACTGACACTTTAACGACAGGTACCACTGGGTCTTTATGGTCTGCTGCTAAGGTTTTGATTTTGGTATTTGACCCAGTGGGGATTTGATCAGCCTTATTTTTTCCCCTTCCATGCTCAGTGTCTTCACCTTCTCCAGGTTTCCATTTCTCTGCTGTTTTTCTGTTTTCTGCTTATTGTTTGAATAGGTTTAGGTCTCTGTCCTTAGTCTTAGGCACAAAAAGACACGAGCACAGTATAGCAAGATGTAATCGCCCAGATTGGAGTACAGGTATCTCGTCAACTCAATATCCATGTTTGTGCTCTGAAAGTGTAGCTCTGTTTGAAATTGCAAGCAGTAAAGATAACTGCACCTTTAGGTGTTGTAATAAACTGATGACTGGTGCTCCCCAACTTTGAAGTTGGGGAGCAGCTATAGTGAGTAAAAGAGATGACTTCAGCAACTATGGTCCTTCAAAGTATGTCCGTGTGAAATGAAGAGTGCAAATGTGTGACTGTGCATCTGTGTCTGACACAAAGTGTTAACATATGGTATATGATGTAGGCATACTGTGTGCGCGCACATTGTTCTTTATGACCATTTACTTTTTCATCCCAGTCTGCTGGTGTTAAGTGGTAGCATCTAGAGCGGAGTATAATTGGCTTTTGGCTGCTATAAACGTCGGTGTAGCAGTCTTATCCATACTGAGCAGGGAATGGGGTTCACTGTAGGCCAGCAGCTGCTCTCATGATAGGGGATTTAATTGCAGGCAAAAAGTTATGGTATGAATATCCTCCACTGCACAATTATCAACACAGTCAAAAAGCTCACTGCTGCATAAACCGCCAGGCTTGGCTGGCTGTTGTTGAAAACAGAACAAGAAGCACATTTTAAATGCATCCAGGAGTTGGCAGATGTACAACACCTAGTTCACCCTTTGAAAAGAAAGTTTCAGTATGTTTTTTTTATTCTTTCATGGAACTTTAAAAAGACACTCATCCAATTTCCTTGGGAATTGCTCCTCTGCGCAGTTGTGTTCCTTTTTAGTGACTGATTGATGTGAGCTGAGTTAGGATGCTCATTAACAAAAAGTATGCTTTTAAAGTGTTTTACTTGCATTACTTTGTGTTTGTGCTGACCCTTAGACTTCCACTGCTTTGGTTATGTTGTTCACAACTGTGTTGGTCAAAGACAACTTTTGTAAATATGCTGAAAAAAAGGATGCTGTATGCAGTCCCATAAAAGAAATGAAGATGTTATGCAAATGTAAAACATTTGCAAAACACATTTAGATGTGATTTCTATCAGCACATCAACCCTTAAACATTTTAAAGTGAATTTTAATTGAGGAAGTTTGAAGTTTCAAGTGTTTTTTATTCTAAAATCACTTGCAGCATATTATTCTACATTGTACGTGTTGTAAGTGTCAATTCTGTTTATATCCCTAGATGGACTGTCAGAGCCAGAGTCACAAATAAGTCCAATATCCGCACATGGAGTAATTCTAGGGGAGAGGGCAAGCTCTTCTCCTTTGAGATAGTGGATGAAAGTGTGAGTAGAGGAGTAGCGAGGTCTGAGTATCTGCCTCTTGCATGTCAGCATATGTCACACATTGCTGTTTTTTCCTTTTATCCATGCATCAAAATGCTGTTACATGTGCTGGTCGACAGGGAGAAATCAAGATCACAGCCTTCAACAAGGAAGTGGACAAGTTTTTCTCTCTAGTGGAGCAAGGCAAGGTGAGCCAATCTCACTCACTTATATCCGTCCACACTTGAAGCGATAAGAGCTTCTTGGGAATTTGACAGAAAACTGATAACGTTTGCATGTCGTGCACATTGCCCAAAAAGACTGAATGCTGTAAATAAATATTTGTCCTCGCATCCTTTCAAGAGAAACTTAGAAAACAAGTTCACCATTCACTCACTAAAGGCTTAAATACATTCACAAACGACTTATAGGGGAAACCTCAGCAGCACTATTTGACTTTGTGTGATCGTAAAGCCTCAAACAAATGAATCGTTGGAAAAATGGTGTCTAATATATTAATGGTCAGTTTCCCGTTCTTCCAGAAAACAAGATGAAAAATCTAATTAATTTCCTTTTTTCTAAAAAACAAACAATCTAAGAGTTTAAACCAGCTAGTGCTGGAGACAGCATTTAGATCATTGTTCGGCCGGTTGGCCCCTGCTTTGCTGTCATTCAGGAGAAATCGATGCCTAATAGCAGGTATTACTTAACTGACACTGATCTCTGACCTTCAGGGCAGCGAATCGAAGAGATTATTATACAAGGATCAATAAAGTTAAGCAATAGTATTACTAGTAATGCTTTATTAATGCTAAAGAACACTCACTTATTTTTTTTCACATTTAAAGTCAGGTATATACATGTAAGCATCATTTATAGACACATGATTAAAAAGTTAAATATCAGGTTGATGACAGAAAATAAATATATCAATGTTTTGTTTTTTAGAGAAGTAATTGGCACCAGAATCAGGGACCAGCTAAAAATCACCAACACGCTGTTATTTATGCGAGAGAGAAACGTGATCTTTTAATTCTGTTTGTACTGAAATTGGTGGCACACGGGCTGAACACTCCAGAACGTGCCCTTTGCATTTTCCCATATTTCTATGCAATTACAGCCAGGTTAAACACATGCAAAAGCTTTTCCTCAACTGAGTCTGGCCCACAGAACTTAATAACTCAAATAACCCAAGCCATCATTTTGCTGGTCACACTGGCTCAGGTATCAGCTACTGGCAGTGACTCCCAACACAGCTCCAGATCCAATTTGTGCCCTCTGCCCCCGAAAGATAAATGAAGGAATGAATCCGTCTTCCCTTCGTGATCTGAGTATCGACAGAACACTGAACAGTGAGTGGGTGTAACTGGCTCTGAGCGTCCAGAATGCTTATCACATTAGTTTCATGCTCATATCTCCATGTGGGGTAAATCAGAGAGAGAGAGGGAGGAAGGAAAGGAAGGAGGAAAGCCACGGAGGAAAACATCAGAAGCAGAGAGGGAGAGATATTGGAGAGTAAATGAAGAAGTAAGCTGCACAGATTGAATTTAAATTGTACTGTTTAGAAAACTCACTCTGAGCTGCTTCTTATTTTCTGGTGAGTTAGAGAAGTGATGGGGCTGATATGACACCACGTCTTCTAGTTGGACCTGAAGGTTTTTCCATTTTCATTATGAGGATTTGGTGGAACTGAAGCTGTATTGTAGCAACATGTCCTTGACAGAATCAATAAAATGGTCACAAAATTCTCTGTTGTTGTTTCTTCAAATTCACAGGAAATAACCAGTTTGATTAGATCCAATGTTGTAACACTTTCCTGTTTTTTGTAGGTGTATTACATCTCCAAGGCTACGCTGAAGGTGGCCAACAAACAGTACACTACGCTGAAGAACGACTACGAGATGACCCTCCACGCTCATTCGTCCATTGTGCCATGTAACGACAGTGCAGGCATCCCCACTTTGCACTGTGACTTTGTGCCCATCGCTGAACTGGAGAACAGAGACAGGGACGCCATCATTGGTGAGAAAAGTTGCTCATAGATAGGAATATATGATCATATACGGGGTAATATATGATCATAATAAGACTAAACCAAAGCACTATGGACAAATGTTATAGCTACATTGTGTGATACCTGACAGTACTTTACAAAGACGTTATGAGACTAGCATGATAAACAGAAGTTTTGTCATGGTTAATTTTGTTATGTTTAATTCATAATTTCATTCATATTAAACAAAGATTAATAAGAATCATCTGTAGGTGACTATTATCACAGGTCAGGACCACCTGTGAATTATGTTTGTGCAGTTGAATATGAGAACATTTCCAAACGAATCACTCTTAACGACGTCTGAGGCAGGTTAAGAAAACAGAAAAGGACGCTCGTGTTGTCAGGCTTCGACATCTCACCGAAAAAAAGACATAGATATATAAATAGATAATAAAATAACTCCGCTAATAGAAATGAATGAGTCAATTGCGAGTCAGATGTCATGGAAGAATACATTATGACAGGTTCGTGAGGAAGGTTAATTCAGGCGTGCAGTAAGGAGGAGAGATAACGGGAGGATTATGCTCATTTCGCTGTTCCTATGAAGGTTACCTGTGCCTGACAGAAATGTAGTTGAGGCCGTAAGGATCTAATTTATTGAGTGCTGAAATGTGTGCACAGAGCAGCATTTGGCTAATTGCTGGGTAAATCTAGAACCTGATCATTTTTTGGTTAACTTTACAGTTTTACTTACTTCAACTCCTTGTTTCATTTAACAACAGAGACACCATACAGAAATATAAACTTAAAATTGGATGTTTAAATTGGGGGGAAAATGTTTCGAACCAGGAGCACATAGAATAGAACAAACTAATGCTCGTGATAGCTGTGGAGCAAAGTAAACATCCTGTAAGCTGATTGGATGATTCGTGTGGGTTCGCCTGACTCATTAGTGTAAACTACGAGCTGTGCACTGAACAGTTTACCCCGAGGAGTGTGTTTATGTTGGTCGCAGAGGAGCAGCGTTACATGTCCTGTGTGTGATCTGTTGTCTCCCCATTTACTCCCTCTCTACTCTGTCTCTCTCTGCTCCTTTGTTAAATAGGGGATTATAACATGGTAATGAGAACTGTCAGCCTGTTCCTGTGGTGATAATGGAGTTCAGAGGTGGATGACATCGTCTCAGTTATAATGGGATTAAGGAGGGCTGAGACAACGAGAGGGAGGGTTTAGGAAAAGGGGAGCAGAGGTAGCAGACAGAATGGTGAAGTTCACAGAGTGACTGGTTTGCAAAGTCTGTGTTATAATTCAGTCCCGTCGTTATATTTAATGCACGGCATGTAATCCTGACACCATGGGGCAATTGACAGAAAATTAACCACCGCAATGTGACCAGTTAAGTCATGCCATTTAAAGGTGGAGTTTCTGACCACTAGTAGTGCTATGGAGCCACGCTTTTAAGATGTGGACGGTGGACACACGCGTCCAACTGTTTCACTCTACTGTAGTACTGCACTCTTCAGCAGATGGGGTCATGCCTGTCAAGTTTTGGACCTAATTATAAGGGACATTTTCCAGCTCCTGCCAAAGCCAGCCTACCACCCCAAGCAAGCACCAGTACCGCTTCAATTTTAAGACAGGTGTACTGGTGGGGCGGCACCACAGCATCCTCTATTTACAGGCCGCCACTGTCTCCTTGTCAAAAATAACTCCACGACTCCTCACAGTAACTTGAGGCCAGAGCTAGGGTAACAATCTGGCTAAATAAGGCCCAAATAGAATAATCTCTGTCTCGTTCAAATTAAGAAGTAGAAGATTCCAGGACTACAAACCTATATGTCTTTAAAACAAACTTGAGGTTTGACTAGTTGGTTTGTTTCACCTGGTTTCATAGATCAATATAACTGGGTGACATCTGCAAAGCAATGGAAGTTGAGTGTTTCCCTCTGCCTAAGGGAGACATGCATAAAGTATTAAAGAACTGGACCCAGCACAGAACCCTGTGGAACTCCATAGCTTACTTTATGTTCATGGAACGTATCATACACATAAAACAAATTGGGAAACAAATTGTCTGTGTAGTAAAATGTTGCTCTTTATAGTGTGGAAAGCAGCACTAAGGGTTAGGGTTAGTACATAGTACAAAGTACATAGAGGAGTCAAAACCTACTGAATGTTTTCCTAGAAGCAATGCGTGGAGAAGGAATGAATTTCCTTTGTCCTTGTTTTCTGTGCCTGGCTTGGCTCGTTTGTGCTCTGTAGGAGAAGATTTACCTGTTATTCTATTTAAATAGGGGCAGAGGTAATTGCAGAAACAAGTTAAAACACCTGGTGTGGAGGAACGCTGTTTTTTATAGACGGCTTAATGTAGACACAGCCTTAATCTGTATTTATTTGTTTTGTATCCAGTACGTTTGTGACAAAGGTTGTACAATAAGCATTTTCTAAATAAATTGGGCTTGGTTTGATTTAGTTCCCTGTATTAGTTGGTATGCCAGGCTCTTCACCTTCTCAGAGCCCAGCAGTCACTGCTCCTCGGTGCAGTAATCCTGAATGAAGTGTTTAGGCCTTGAGCGTGAATGAGAAATGAGTATATTTGTTTTGATTCTGAATGTGGGCCTGGGTGTTAGCTAGCCTGTTATGACATTTCTGTCTGTCTGCTGTGACTTGGCAATCTCAGGGGGTGTGTTGACTCTGTGCTGGGTTGAATCTTTGCTGCCTATGATGTGATATCACTTCACATTATGTAGAGTATATCCAAGGGGCGTTTTACACTTAATTCCATGTAGAGACTTTACAAAAGGAATTCTTCACATAACACAATATGGCTGCGTTTTTATATCTTTGTAAGTTTCTATGTATCTGTAAGTTAGTTAATCTGTAGTGGATGTAAAATTATTCCTTCTGATGTGCCTGCAGATGTGATTGGAGTGTGCAAGAGTGCGGAGAATGTGTCCCGTATCACCACTAAGACCAGCAGAGAAGTATCCAAGAGGGCCCTCAACCTAATAGACACCACTGGAAAAGTGGTGACAGTCACACTGTGGGGAGATGAGGTAATAACTGTGATCTCTTACTCGCTCGTTCTTCCTTCCTCTCCCTCTACATCTAAGGATCGATCTGCAGCACAGCATCAAACAGGCTGTTGTTAATCATGCTTTTATGAAGGTGTCTGTGTGTATGTATCGCTGTCAGTACACTGTGATAGCTGATCCTGCCAGCATAGTTGGGAAAAAGTTACTCATTAAATACTTTATACCATTGAAAATACTGATGCATTTTAAGCGCAGACTTGTGATGTGCAGAGTTCAGTGTTTTAACAGTATTTATTGTTACTTGAAAGGTAAGGGTTAACCCTAACCCTAACCCTAACCCCTACGGGGCAGCTTGATTGGCTTTTCTATGCTGTAAAATGTGGATCGGTCAAATCATTTCTGTGACATTCAGGAGTGTTTGAGTCCCTGATTTGAGACTGAAGGCCTAATAATTCTTGAATGGGCATGAAATGGCACCATTCTTTTCTAAGCTCATTCAATCTAACAGCTAATCCCTCCTCTTTGCCAAAATCCAAAAATGACTTTTAAATTAACTCGTAGGTTGTCCAATTATTAAAGAATACTATACCACATATTACTTTCTGGTCTCTCTGAGCTGCAGGCACACACTTAACATGTGAGAAAACAGCTGCTTTTGCTGTCTCTCGTTCTCTGTCTTGCTCTTCCTAATTACTGTGTTTGACACTGTTTGTTTTGTTTTTCCAGGCGGAGAAGTTTGACAGTTCCGGGCAGCCTGTAGTTGCCATCAAGGGAGCGCGATTGTCTGATTTCGGGGGCAGGTCTCTCTCTGCTTTGTTCAGCTCAACAATCATGGTGAACCCAGACTTACCGGAGGCCTTTAGACTGAGGGCCTGGTGAGTCACACTGACTATCATTTTTAATCTTGTACTACTATCAAATTCTACTGCAGTGCTTCAGATTGTGATTTAATGTGTTTGATTACTTTATAATTGTTTTCTAATGTACTATTGTTTCGGATTATTCTGATGCCGGTGAAAGCTGGTGAAAAATAATAATTCTGTTACACCATTTAATATATGAAATAACAATAAATTAATCTTGAATTATAAAACAAGTTGTTTCAGCTATTTAGCCAAATCCACAGAATGATAGAAACACAAAGGAAAATCCACTGATGAATAAACCATGATGCATCACGTGTCGGGAGACTGGTGGCATGTGCCTCCACAGTCCCAGCAGGACTCTAGACAGGATGTAGACAGGATTGGAAGGAGACACACAGAAAAGCACAGAACACAGATATTTCTGGATTTTACCTCTGAAATGCTACCGCACGTGTGCAGAAAGGTGGGCACGCACACGGTGAGCCGCAACTATTCCTGTTTGCAGTTCCTACAGGGATCCTAAATTATGACTCATTCACTCATTACGGCTGTTCCCAAGTCTGGCCTGTGCTGAAATACAAATGCATAAAATGCTTTTTTAGTTTTGCTGTGCACATAACAATGCTTCACTGTGCTCATGATTGCCTGCGTGTTCGGTGTTGGAGTGTGAATACCGTAAATAACGGGGCATGCTTGTTGTTACCTTCAAGCATTGTTCTGTTCACTCTTTCAGTTGTTAATTTCTGTTTTATAAATATGGCTAATTGATCCATGAACATTAGCTTTGGCCTTTTGTGATTGATGACTAAAAGTGTCTGTCTGGCATGAGTTCCTGTGGCGATTGCTCTGACCTGCCTTGCTTGTATAATTGTCGGAACCTGATGAATTTGAATGATGCCTTGATTAGACTGCTCTGCTCAGCTAGAATACAGGGCAGACGTCACGCTGGTGCAGTAAGATTTTAAGAAAGTAGACAACTGAATAGATGTAGTGAGTAGACAGGAAGAGAGACAATCAAGCTTGTTTTGATTCTCCCCTGTAAGGAGACTGCTCCCTGAAACATATGGAGATCCACTGATTGATGCATTTGTCTGTGATGGACAGGTGTAGCACAGATAAGAGAGATTGGACGATACAGATGTAGTGTCTATGTGGCTAAGCTGGGTGCAGATTCAAACCTGTCACCTACTGCATCCCAGTCTGACGCTATTCCCATTGAGCTACCTGGCCACTTGGTTAATAGGAGACACAGAGCGTTACAGGATTTTCACAGGAAAAATGAAAGTGTCTTAATGCAACATGTTCTTACATAGAAACACACTTAATGTCACACTCCATTTTCCACAAGATAAATTCCCTCCTGCACATTTTCACACATGACTAATGGTAATGGTGTGTCCTGCGTAGTTTAATCACTTCAGCATCTAGGGATCATTAGTTCCGATGGTCTGTGTATGTGTGTGTCCTTTATTTTATTCAGCACTCTGCTTTCTCTCTGCGCTCCAAATAACATGCCAGACTGTGTTTCTCGTCGTGAACAGGGGGAACAACAAGTGTGTTGGTTTTATTTGCGGGTACATTTACCTGCACATGTGTGCTGTGTGTTTTAATATCCAGGTATGACCGGGAAGGCTATGCAGTCGACAGCCAGTCCCTGACAGAAACTAGGTCCGTGGGCAGCGGAGGAACAACGAACTGGAAAACGCTGAGCGATGTCAAGAATGAACACTTGGGACAAGGAGAGAAGGTGCAGTGCACGTATGGTTACTTACGGTATATACAGTAAGTGAGCACAGGTACATATCACAGAATTCAAATGAAAAAGATGCCCGAGAAAAATAACTTTCTAAAGGGTTTGTTAATGCAAATCAATCGTTAGAATATCGGACGCAGAAACTGAGGAAAGCAGCAAAGAAAAAGTCTGATTAATTTTATGTTACAGCGACATTGCGGTTACATCTGATAGACATATATACTTTTTAATTTACATAAGTTAATTTGAATGATTCAGTGCAACCACGGTAAAGGGTCAAAATGAATGACTACGAGCTGTGACACTAATAATGTACTTATTACATTGTGTAACTCAGGTTTTGATTTCGGAGTTTAAATGAAGTCCTCCTCCCACAGTAGAGGGAGAGGAGGAGGCAGGTAGAGCCGATAGGAATGAAACCCACACGATGTGTAGCGGCAGGGACTAAATCGTGTTTGTGCTGCAGTTTTGGTTAATCTCTGCGCTGGTTGTTGAAAACTTGGAAGCAGATTGATGTCTCTCACTCGGGCAGCTGGCTGCTGTTTGAAGCAGAATGAAAGGAAACCCCTACAGAAGATGTAACACCAGTGCAGCTTCAGTACACGGGTTTGATAGCAGAAAATCTTTTTGTGGTGTTAGACACGCACGATAAACAATGGGTTTTGGTGTCGGTCCCTGAGAATCAAAGTCTTAAAGCTGTTTGCACTAAAGTTTTGAAGGGACAATCCGTCATGTTGACGGACTTTGACATCAAAAGCATGACTCCGCGCTTTCTTCTCTTCCTTCACTTCCTTCACTCACTCGCTCTTCTACAACTAGATCACTATGGCGTTTGTTTCGCCTACCGTATTTGTGTAAACCACAGTTAAAATCTGCTCAGTCACCTGGTAATTAATAATAACAGTTGTAAAAGTTGACAGACATGCTGAAAGCAACTCCCACATCAGTGACATATTATGTAAAATGATAAATGGTGTTCTTGGGTTTTTTGTTTGTTCGTTTGTTCTTTCTTTTTTTGTTGAACCATGTAGAGATTATACTCAGGGTCTCTTATGGTAACTATCATGAATCATTTACTGTGAACAGACATGGATTTAGTGATTTTTAAAACTTACCCCTTCTCAGTGTAATTTAAATGAAGCATTTAGGCAAACACAAATCCACAGTCACTCTTCCATTCATTGTAAATAGAGCAGCTCTAGGCTGTACCTTGCTATGACTTCATGGATTAGAGTTGTGGTTCTCTTGTTTTTGCTGTGGGAGCAAGATAGCGACGCTTCCATACTAGAAATACTGTCTGAACAGACGTATACCACCTGGGAGAAGTCACAAACGAAGCTTCTGCTATTTGGGAAAAAGTCATCACACAGAATTATCCTGCTTGCAGCTAAACACAGAGTGCATGTAAGCAGTATGTGCCACTCAAACACTTTTTATCTAGCTAATTGCTATCTCTGACTAGTTTCCCTTATCCCTCATGTTTAATTAGTAGTCACTTAAGTATAGTTTCTAGGCTGGTGTTGTTCCTAAAACGTTTTCTAATTATGTGTTGCATGTGGAGGAAGCCTATAGGGCACGAGGAGCTACGGAGACAGGTAGGAGAGCCAAGCAGGGCCACTTACAAAACTGTATTGAAAGTTAGAAAGGAGCAAGGCCACGGGTACTCGAGTGAACAGTGTTGGAAGAGTTAACTGGCAGATGGGGGGAAATAATTTAAAAGGTAAGGGTGTGAAGAAAAAAAGCTCAGATTTTTCTTTTTCTCATCTCTTGTTTTCTTTGTCTTTTCCTCTCCTCGCTCTCGTGTGTATTCACCAACTGTTTCTGTAATTGAACAGCTTTAAGCAGACTGTCTATCACATACTGCAGCTTTGCTTATAATAATGAAATCCGAATCGCGAGCTTATAGTTAGAAGGAATCTAATTTGAAATTCTACCTGTTTGCCTACAAGAATGTGTCCTACATGAAGGACTCTTGTTTGTGTGTGTGTGGAAGTGAGTCCACAAGCCATTTCTAATTAATGTGTGCGTGTGTGTGTGTGTGTGTGTGTGTGTGTGTGTGTGTGTGTGTGGTGGGGTTTTGGGGACATGTATTAAAGTTGGCATGTGCAGCCACGTCAATTATGTGAAGTAGATTTTCACTTGGTTGCCCTTCCACATACAAATTTTAATTGCATTTAGGTGCCAGAAGGTGACGCGGGGATTTGGTGTGATAAGAATGAAAACTGCTCTCAGAATGTGTACGGTGTTCATTTGTGTGTTTATGTGTGCATATGTAGGAATCTTTAGGTTGTGTGTCTATATTTGTTGCGGATCTGTTTTCGTTTCCAGTGTTTGTCTTGCTGCTTCTAGGTCCTCCCGTGTGCTTAAGGTCAAGACTTTGCCCCAAGACTTCTGTGCACACACCCGAACACACAGGGACGGCGGGGAGCAATGATGGCAGGGGGTACAGTGGGATTTGTTTAGACTGGTCGAGTTGTGATGGAATCACTATGGTCCAGATCCTGCTGACCTCTATCCTCACATAGAAGTAGCATCTGCCAACATCACGAGCCTCTAACAAGCCCCCAAAGAAAGCATGCTGTCCTCTCCCTCCCACCACGTCTACCCTCCTACCACATTCCCTACCCATCGCCTTCCCACCTCGCCTGCCTCGCAGCGCTCCAATCTGCCCAAGTCTGTAAAATGTGATGAGGCAGGCACGCAGGCGGAAAGGCGGGAGTGGAGTGGCGAGTAGGAGAGGGCTGTTGCTAACGGGAGAAATTCTCCTAATTAAAAAAAGCCTTCTTAGTAAGTGTTTCGTAAGGGCTCTCGCTGTGTGGCATGGGTACTGGTTAGATGGATGGGTGGACAGATTATGTGGTTGTGAGTCAGTGTTAGCTAGCAGGAAGAAAGTGTCAAGGAGAGCGCTAAGTCTGACTGACAGTATCTGTAGAGGTCGTGGGGACACAGGGCAGCATCAGTCATCTCACAAGGGATGCGGAGAACACGCTGGCCTTTTCACATTCGTTGCTCCTACGGAACAGAAAGTGTGGGCTGGATAACGACAGAACGGCAATGCCCAGTCACTGTGTGTGAATTTGGCCGGTATCCTGGAGAGAGAGTCTTTGATAGACTCATTTAGGCCAACATTAGTAATGAGTCTGGCCCAGCTCTGGCTTGTAGTTGTTGTCGTTAGGGTTGTTCAGAATGCATTTTAACGCACTTCATTTTGAATTCTGGCTGTAATTCCAACATCTTGTTTAAATCCTGCTCTCCTGGTAGAAGAAACACCCTCAGGTGAAGCATTTTTCCGGGGTTTCGCACATGTGCTTGTATGTGGTGTTTATGGCCTTGTGCTGTTACGTTTGTGTGCATGTTCATATTCATGTGTGTGTGTGTGTGTCCCAATGTTCATCCGTTGTGTGCATTCTTTGTATTTATATTTATGGAAATCAAATGCTCTGCTTCTCCACAGGATGAGAGAATAGGCTTTTCCTTCTAGAATTAGCATCTCTTTCCATTTTAGCTGTTGGTTTTAGCAGCGTGAGTTCTACTGCCTCAGGTGCTAATATCTGTTTAAATTACTGTAACATCACTGCATTTTAATTTGATTCTGTTTGACTGTGTACTGTTTCGTTTAAATTCAGAACTGAAAGTTCAGCTCATTGAATCTGTATTGCAAATGTGTAAGTTCTGCATATAACCTTGCATGTTAGTCGTGTGTATGTGTCAGTTTGTGTGTGTGTGTGTGTACATTAGCAAAATTTATGTATTAGCGAGGGAGCGAGAGATTCGTCTCATCTTGCATCTATTATGCATTGAATTCTCAAACTCCCACCGCTCTCTTTTTAAAGCGTTCCAAGATTGTTTGGAAGTCAAATAGAGATGTGTAAACAGCGCGCATCTACCAGCTGGACCGACTTGTTGGCAGCAGTTCTACTGCCGATGCCAAGTTTGATCTGAGTTTATTTTTATTTTATTTAATGTTTCTCTTTTCACCCTAAGCAGCCTATTTGCATCCTTAAAACTATTGAAGGGTGTCCTGCCTGCACCAGAAGGAGCACTTCTGTTCCCCTACTTTGTTTCTTACATGTTATTTTCTTCCTCACTTCAGTTCTCTTGGCTTTAGTTTAATCACATTATGATTTAACTAAAAATATATAATTATAGTACAAAAAAATATTGATACCATTTCAATGGGAACATAGAGCTGTTTAATGGCACTGATGCTGCATACATCTAACCTGATAGATATTTTTATGAATAGACAAATTAATGAGTATGACGTAACATGGTTTACATTACAGTCCAACAGTCTTTTAATGATTCAAAAGGCTACGTAGTTTCTTCATGGGCAGAATATCTACCCTTCCTGGTAATTGGCACGAGAGAGTTTGAGACTTTGTGCGTTCTCAAACTGGTTATTTTACCCCACCACTGTGTTGTTATTTTAACTCCTGTGCTGTGCACTAGTGATTACTCATTTTGTTCTTATGGCCTGTACCACCTGGCATCTTGTTCATTTATCAAGATGCAGCCTCCTACATAACAAAGTCTTTGATGAGGAGATTTGTTCTGGTTCATTTGTTGTGCACCTTTTAAGATTGCTGCTTTCCAAAAGCATAGCAGCACTCTTTGCAATGTTCAGAACTGTTCTCCGAGCAGACTGTATATGGTGGTAAGGTAATGACATGAGAGAGTCTCCACTTCTTCCTGTTCAGGCTCAAAGGTTTTATGTTGTTTTAATGTATGATTTTAAAAAATGTGCCATCTGGGCAGATGTTCTGAATTTAAAATGACAGATTGTTTTAATGTAAACAGTAACAGGGCTCCATCTTCATAAATATTAGATAGATACAGGCATTTGTGCATAATGGATGGATGGATGGCAGGTTATTGATCCCAAATGGAAATTCCAGTGTAATAACAACCATGTCACAACACGGCAGTGAGAACAGGAATGCCACCTACAGTTTAAGCGTTGTCACAGTTAGAGTGAATGTTTGATTAATGGGAAACAAGGCAGGGACAGCTCTAGTTTTACTTTACTTTACTCTGCAGACGCTCCATGTTTGTAACATCTGCCAATACTACAGCACATTCCAACACGAGAACCACCAGTTAAACAGGAGGCGCCGTAGATGATCCATAACGCTCGTGGTCTGCCTCGCGCTCTGTCATCACTTTCATTCCACCTACGGCGCTGTCCTGTATTCTGTCAGGTTGCCACGTTTCCTGTGACTTGGACTTGGTGGACCGTGTTTAATTAGCCGGTGAATCACTCCCGTCCTTTCTATTATCAGTGGGAGTGATTTTACTGTTGTAAGAGTGATTTAATACAAACACAAGACTCTGGAAATATGTGTTGATCGGGATTGGCTTAAGGTAGCATGACATCTCACCAGACAGCCACCCTCACTTTCTGTGAAAGTTTTATTAAGTCCAAAATGCAGGACAAACATTTTCTGTAATTAAATTATAGTGATTATTTTCATCTGGTTAGGAAGATGTCCCCTGTATTCAATTTGTTTTGCAGTTTAGATACTCGCCAGCACAATATTTTGAAAGGGGACTGAACCTGCAGATTAACTGGAGCCTCATAGACATTCAAATTGCAGCATTTTAATGTGGTTTTGTGGGTTTTATTGATCTACTCCCATAATTAGTTTTTTTTATTCTCTCTTTCAGGCAGACTATTTCAGCTGTGTGGCAACAGTGATATACGCTCGGAAGGAGAATTGTCTGTATCAGGCCTGTCCATCTGCAGATTGCAACAAGAAAGTCATAGACCAGCAGAACGGGCTATACCGCTGTGAAAGGTGTAACAGAGAGTTCCCCAACTTTAAATACAGACTTATACTTTCTGTAAGTATGAGATGCACATATTGACTGTCACTCACAATCAGACTTTCCACATACAGTAGAGCTGACTCAGAAAAAATCTGTTGTCCCTTTGTCATCTCTGTCTGTGCAACTCTCAGGCCAACTTGGCAGACTTCGGGGATAACCAGTGGGTGACATGCTTCCAGGAGACAGCAGAGGCCCTGTTAGGTCACAGCGCAGAAACACTGGGACAGCTCAGAGACACGGTGAGAGACACGCGCACACTCACACATTGATCTGCTTAAAAAGAAGAAGAAGAATCCACCTTATTGGTCATTGACACATTTTTACAATGACCAATAAGGTGGGAGCTAGCGCTGAGTGTCTCGGTCAGGTATGGGGGATGGGCTGGGTGCCGCAGCTGGGAATTGATCCTGCTATCTCTGCATCCCAGCCCTCTGTCTAAGATTGCTCCCTGTAAATCACTGGTTTGTCTTTAGTTTGTATTTACCTTGTTTTGTGTGTGTGTGTTTGTGTTTGTGTGTGTCTCTCTCTCTCAGAACGAGGCTGCATTTGATGAAGTCTTCCAGAGACTCAACACCACAACTCACATCTTTAAAAACAGAGTCAAGCTGGAGACGTACAACGTAAGTAACTATAAACACAACGGAGTTTGATACCGTGCAAAGCAATTTAATTTCCTGGGCATAAAAGTGTTGAATATAATGACACACAATGGTGCTCATCATTGTGCTGCAAGCTACAGAAATTTCTGATCTCTGAATACTCAGCACTGATTGAGTAGGCCATGTCTCTTATAAACAGCTGTCTTATCACTGTTGGGAGCAGCAGCAGGCATTTTATTTCTCCCTTTCACTAATAAAAAATTAAATTGGCTTCTAAAATAACCTGGATTGCAAACAAGTGGCATGGTCGTAAAAACTGTAAATTATCTAATTTACAGTCAATTTCACAATCAAAGCAGCCAGTATATAAACCTAAGCGCTGTGTAAACGCGGTGGCCACATCTCAGTTGTGAAATTGTATTCGTAATTTCCAGCATTTACTATCCATCAAATGCGTAACTACACAGAATTCAGTTTTTTTGTCCGACGCGTCAAACATTTCTTCAGTATTCTTCAGACTGTGGTGTTTCCAACACGATGGGATGAGAAGCGAGCAGTGTTTGCAGATTTAGTTTACTCATCAGTAGTGACCTTCAGGACGAGTTGGTAGCAGGCAGAGGTGTTTGGATTGTTCTGCATAATGAAGCCTGCTTGATTAAAACATTGACAGAATACCACCAAGAAACTGTGACTATATTAAAAAAAGAATAGTTTTTTCTATACAGGGGTGCTAAAGTGTTACACATTACAATCTGTGCTTTTAATTAATTAGTGACATGCCCTATTTGTATTTTCAACCACCAGACTTGTCATTAGTTATTATCTTCTGCTGAACCGCTGTCCCACACATCTCCACAAAACAAGATGTGTAAAATGTAATATAATCACAACACACTGTTAGTCACACAACATGAATCCAAAATAATTTCAATTAGTATCACTGTGACAAGGGGCTTGTTATGTAGCCAGTGCACTTTGGATAACAGAAACAAATACAGCAGTGGATTCATTTCTCTTAATTAGGCACTAATTAACATTTAGCTATTGTCTGTCTAAGCATAATTAGTTTAATTATTCAGAGCCTAATTTGCTATTGGGGCACATACAGAAAGTCTGTGTGGAATGATTGAGAAGTAAGATGAGCTGTGACTGGTTGTGTCCTGACCTCCAGAAAACAAATGGCTCACTGTGCAGTAGTGCAAATGATGTGGAACGTTTCGATGAGAAAGGACACGTGTCAGTAAAGTTATTGCAACCCTTTACACGCGAATACACATTCTATGTAGCTGTAGACCGACGATGTAACACAAAGGGGAAATTTATTGCAGTTAAATGTTGAAGTAAAGTGATTTTGACTGTATGCTTAACGTACATTTAAGCAAACCGCTGCAACTGACATCACTCTAAATGTTATACTGCACCTTTTGTACGGCAGAGCTGTTTAATACAGACTGTTTACATTCTCATTGATGTCAAGACAAACACTTACAAAATGATGACTGTGTTCATAATCATGACTGTTTCGGTGCCTAAAATGTTGAAGGTTTGAGAGATTAAACCCAACAGGAACTATGTAAAACTGATTATTTCAGTATTCCATTACTGAGATAATGAACACTGAGCAAATATGTCTTCTACACAAGGCTGATCAATCAATGTGTGCAGAATTTATTTTCAGTCGTTGTTAGTCAAAGTTTACTGTGTATATATCAGAGGTTATGATTCACAAAGACGAACACAAAACAGAACGTCTCAGAGTCTCTTGTTCAGAGCGTCTTTCTACCTCAGCATCATTTTTTTCCACATACACTTGTGTGATACATCACAAATAGATCTGACTTGTACCACAGTGTACGCGTAAAAATAGAACAATGTAATGAAATGTCTTACAAAATTTGTGCTTTGTCATTTTTCATAACAATGACACAAAGAAAAGTTTGACTTTCTCTGGCATATAAACTCAGGTTAGTATTAAGTTGGAGAAGATCTCATACTGATCTTTATACTTCTTAACCTGATATTGTTATATTTTCAGCCGTCTTTGGTTGATCACTTCATTTTTCATCAAAAAAAACCCCATGACTGTATCTAGAAGTGTCGGACTACAGTTTGTTACAGACGTCAACATAGAAGACTTTACTGCTCACCAGAATAGAAATTAAAAAATCACATTGAAAAGGACATTCAAAATATTCAGGCCATATAGCACATAGTTCTGTGTACAGTACTGAGCAAAAGTAAAGCAAGAATACTTTCAAAACTAATGTCATGAGCAGTTTTCATTGAAAAATTAAGATGGTAAAACTATGAAAATTACCTTTAAAACAGCATCAGTGTACAGACATTTTTGTAGGTTGATCCTTGCATCTCGGAGAACTTGTCACAGTTACACACAGACGAGGACTCGGGCTCTGTTGTACAATTAAGTCACTGTGGTGGGAATATCACAGAATACATATGGTAAACGTAATAAAAGAAATTATAATATTAAATACACAAAGATTACATCGTATATAGTCTTCATCCACAGATAAATTGTACAAATTATTTCAGGAAGGTGAAGATATCTGGAGAAAAAAAATCATAGCGTATTTAAATAAAATAGCAGTCATGTTTCATTAAGGAGAGACCCCGCAGAGGCGTGTGCAGTGCTTCACACTTCTGCTGTGTAGCAGAGGCCATTTCTCTCTGCTACAGGTAGAGCTAATAGAATTCAGATGATGGTGAAGATCAGATTTTCCCCACAGGATTAGATTTACTGAGCACAGATGAGTGCATTTTTCACATAAACATCTAATTTGCATTTGTTTGAAAGACAATCCAATTATTGATGCACTTAGAATTCGGAAAAGTGGATCTGATTTCCTGCGAGATGCAATATACTCAGTCCAAGTCTTTAAATCTATTCCATGCTATCAGTGATACACTACAGTATCATTAATTTATGTATAGGAGTAGAAACGGACGTGTGTCTGCAGGAGATTCTCCAGCATTTGTGCATGTGTGCGAGTGCCTCTGCCTGTCTGAAGTGAATGGATTGATTTTTGTCTCATTGAATTTGAATACATTACTGTCAGAGTGTCTAGTTTTTCCCGTCTTATGTTGACAGACAGGCCACACGCACACTTAACCCGCTTCCTTCTAATCAACAAACCACTTAGCTGGCCGTCACATTTGCACTGCAAAATGGTCAGAGAAGTTTCCTATATGGCTGAAGGTGAACGTGTCTGCTTAGATAAAGCACATAAAAATATTCTAAGAAGTAATTTCCATAGGAGTTACGTTTCTGCGTAGCTCTGTGACTTCTCTTTTGAACTTGTATCTGATAATAAGCACTTATGAGTGAGAGGGTGGACAAATTATCAGAAACCCCTTGGCAATCCATTAGTTCTACTATACGTTTCATGACGCTGTTTGTGTTCGAGTGAGGCAGAAATGTAAATTGAACTAGTTTGCGCTGTTAAGGTTGTTAAGAAACTAGAACTGCTACATTTAATTAGCATTTAATTATTTAGTCAGGACTATTTCATTATTTTGTTTAATATGTTGGCATGGAGACATTGCATGAATAAAAGCTGAAGTTATGTTCTAATTCACCAATAAGTATTATTTACAGCTGCATTATCCACATTTCTCTGCAGGCATTCTCAGTTTTGTGCAATTTAATTGTTAAGTATGATACAGTATGTAATTAATTCTCTGCTGTTGTGGCATTAATAAGACATGTGTTTTGGTTATTTTGTGCCAGAAAAAAAACAGATTTGTGTGTGTGTGTGTGTGTGTGTGTGTGTGTGTGCGCTTATGTACATAGATGTGTTTATCTTTCTTACATTTCTGTTTATTCTTATGGGAATAACTCACCTCACCCCACCATCTGAAACTGTGTTGGAGAATCGTGGTGAATGTTCGCCACTGAGTAATTGTTTTCTCCTGATGTGATTAGAATATTAGTCCGTGCACATTAAATTAACAAGCCTTCTTTTTCACAGTAACCATTTTTTTCCCTCTGGAGTCTTTTTTTTCAAATAATTTGTCACCTTTTGTCAAGTGCAACCTTTGTTTTGACGGCCCCCCATATTGTTTAATTTTCCTTCTATTCTCAGGTGGATGCAAATTGAAAACACTAATAGAGGTGTTGAGTCACATATTGTATGAGATAATGGGCAAATGTTAAATCCATGATGCTTGTTATGGCTGATTTGGTAATTGATTCATGAATTGTCTTGGGTTTAATCCGTATAGTGGGTGTGATTATAATGGTAATGAGTTTTTGGCTTTTGGTCTTAATGAGAAAACACTGCATTCATTGATGATAAATAATATGAAATGCATCTCTCTGCTGATGGTGGCTGTTACTACAAATTACTGAGATGGAGTAACACTGAATTGTGTGGCCTCAGCCTTCTCACTGTAGTTCTCCATGCATATATAATAATTCTCACATGCCGTTATATCTGTATATCCAATGCTTGAAATTCCATAATGTGTAACAAACCAACTTGGGACACTCTTACTAATTATCATCTTAATTAAAAAGCTAAACTGATCATCCTGAAAGTGACATGATTCACACGTTGGATACTGACTTTTTTTAATCGTTTTATCACAATAAAAGCAATTAGACTCCAACTACATTCTTAAATATCAAAACAGTAGAACTAAGCAATACAAATAATTCCATGACATAATAAAAACACTATTAATGTGCAGTTATGACACGGCTGACATGGTGTGACCAGAGGCTTCTGAGTTTACGAATAACCAGTTTAAAGTTGTTAGTTTTAAAAATAGTTCAGAGAAATGCTAATACAGTCTGAGATGACCAGAGATGTTAAACGAACTAAAAATAGACTGCACATCGAAACCGACTTGGCTTACAGCTGCTGCATTTGAAAAAATGATACACAGGACGTTGTTGTGCTAAATTGCCTTCAGAGTGGTATTGCCAATTACATCGTGTGTGTGTGTGTGTGTGTGTGTGTGAGCTGGGTCTCTCATCCGTGGTATAAATGGAAAAACAAGAAAGGGATTTGCCTGTCAGTAGAGTCAGACCTATGGGTTTCATTAGGATAAAAGGCTGGGGACTACTGAGTTGTAAAAAGTCGTGTCAGCTTCCACCAAAGACTCACTAATGGCAGGCATTTCATTCCTCCATCATTAGACCCTGCCTTCACACAGACCTGTGTTTTTGTGTAATTGTTATAGCAGGCCGTTCTCTAAATGCTGCTGGCTGCAGAGGGCGGAAATGTCTCTATCAGATGTTGCCGCACTTGAAATCAATAATGTTTTTCTTCTCTCTTTCAGGATGAGAGCCGTGTGAAGGTAACTGTAATGGAAGTCCAACCGCTCAACCACAGGGAATACAGCAGGAGACTCCTCAGTAACATCCGCAAATTGACCAGCTAAACCCGGCTCCACTCGTCCAAATGGCCCGCTGTGATTATATGTGGTCTCTTGACTGGTGTCAAGATATGCAGCAGCATATCTGTGACAGGCGATAGCAGGTGGTCAGTGACTCAACTACACGGCAGCCAAACTACCGACTGATATTTAGTTGAGAAACTCTGTCTGTTACTTTTAATTTATTGACATTTCAACTGGACGTTTGGCTGGTTGATGACATAGAGCTGCGTTTTAGACCTGCTTCCATGTCTTCGTTGTCTTTTATGCTACATATTCACGCTGAGCAAGTTGTTTTTTCTTAAAGTATGTTTATGCTTATGATTAGTGTTAGTTGAGTGAGTGAGTTAAATTTATTTGAAATGTTGTTGTTTTGTTTTAAGAATTGAGGCATGGCAGAAGTGCGTGGGAGGTGCATACGTTTGCAGTTGTTTAATTCACAGTGTGTCAACTTCTTCTCGTCAAAATGATTCTTTGTTTTAGTTTTTGCCGTCTGGCCCTCCAAAAGGATCCAACAAGAGAAGGCTGCATAAAAATGTTAAGATACAGTAGGTGTAAAAAATATTAAACTCAAAGTAGCCACCTTATGTTTTGGAAGCAGCTGTGCACACTTCAGGGATTCTTTCAACCTCATTCACCTGCAGACGGTCCTAAGGAGAACCCGCATCCGCCTTAAACCATCTGTTGGGATCAGCTGAGGCGATCGCATCTAATGCAGCACTTCATCTGTGAGGCGTCAGTAGCTCAGTCTGTAGAGCAACTGTCTGCAAACTCCAGGGTCAGTGACGGCATGTTGAGCTGTCCTTGAAGGAGACACAGAAACCCTGTGTTAGCGGCGACATGTGCTGTCTGGCAGCTGTCCAACAATAACTCTCCCAGTGGAATCAGTGAAGCAGACATCGTCCCTAAGTGTTGATAAAATCAATAGTGTGCCTACTGAGAGCATCAATACAGCAGAAACGATGGTGACGCTCAGGTTTCGTCGTGGCTCGTGATGGTTTTTCGAGCTGAATCTAAAGTTGGACGGTTTAGTTTGTTAGCTGTTGTCTTGTGGATTACAACATTAATAATGCTGTTTGCTCTATACCAATGTCGCACAACACAACTAAAGTTCCACTAATTAACTTTTATCCGTGCACATTTGTTAACTGAAGCCATTTCCAGGTGTCTTCCGCCTAACATGTTAGTAGTGTGCACAGTTTAAGTTGGCTACTTTGAGATTATTATACAAATCCTTATTTTACAGTTTTGATACAGTTTACAGAACAAACTGACCCCAAAATGTCCAGAAAAAAAATGTTACTGGAATCAATGACTGTGATGTGATTTTAACCTTTAGTCACATTTGTTTTAGTGTGACCAATGCTACTGACAGACAAATGCAGAGTAAAGAAAGGCATGTTGACAGTGACATGTTTACCCCCTTGTGTGGTTTTGTATGTCACATAGTATCGATTAATTATTTAAGAATGGTTGTTATGTATAATACTGTTGGGAATCGTCAGATTCCTTGTATGAACACACAGCAGATTGTGATAGGGAAACGAGATATTAAAAAAAGATCTGCTCCATATTCATTCTATGTTCACATTTATTGGTATGATGCAGACTCACACGTACATTTCACTGATAAATCTGTCCATCTATTTGCTCTTGTTATACAAATTAAATAAATAATTGCTCCGTGATCACTGGTTATTCGTCCAGACACGGGAAACAGGAAAGCGAGGACGGAGCTTCAGTGGCGTGCCTCGCTACAAAGGTGTGGCTCAAGGGCACGACACTGATTTATGCTGGCAGTAAGCCGGCTGCTCCCTTCACTGCGAGCATCATCAGTACCATCTCCTGCCTGCTGTCTGCCATGCTGTGTGGAGGTTTGGGAGATTACACACACACACTGATCTTTTCATCCCGGTGTCACATTTCCATCGTCTTTTTTCATTGTGTTCCCCGTTTTTCTTTTACAGTCGTCTTCAATTGTCATGTTTTAATAACAAAACAATCGGACATGGAAGACGGGCATTTAAAGCCCAAAGTGAAAAGTATAAAAGGAATTAAGAGAGTGATTAACAGTTGCTTTTGTTTCACGTGTCGCTGAGGAACAACTCTGACAGCGGCACCTACTTTTGAGATTCACTTACTTCAAAATGCTGCCGGGTCAAAAATCAAATCAGGACATTTTTTTTTCCAAAACTTGCTGCCATAAGCAGATGAGTATAACACAAATCTAAAACTGAGTCCACGAGATCAGAAAGTCATTTCCACCTTAAATCCTTGCTGGTGGTTAAGGCTTAAGATGGAGACACATCATTCTTCAGCCTCAAGGCATTATAGGACAGAGGAGGACATCGTAAAGAGATTAAGAGAAATACTTTTTTTTTTGTATTATCCTTCAAGAACTTTATCTGAATGTGACGTTCTGAGCTGAATTTTCTGGCAAGGTTGTCATATCTTCATTCTGGGAATGTGGGGCCTTCAGTCTGCTGAATCTGTGTGAGGCTACAAGGACAGGAGATAGAAGTGAACTGTGGTTATCACGGACGTTGTAGCCCTGATCGCAGTCTAGCGGTCTGCAGTTTTATCTTTAAACAAACTGTAGTTCAGTCGAGCCTGTGTGTGCGTGTGTGAGAGAGAGAAGGGCCAGCAGCCCTAAGAACCTGTTTTTACATACGTTCACACTGGAGACACATTCGTTCACTGAGATACTGTCGAGTGTAGCCGGTGCAGCTCCTCACTTGGTTTCATTCATGTCCATAAAATTGACCAGTTCTCTACACTGTGACATTTAGTCTTAGATCATCAGGAGCTCATGGGAAATGGTGTTCATTAAATGCAGCTAAAAATAGAGATACTGAACAGATGCCGATACTGGATGTTATTTTTTTCTTATTTTCCTCATTTATTGGAGGTAATAATGTCAGATACACATTAATCTAAAGCACCATTGTTAATTGTTGTCCCCATGCACCCATCCAACTGTGTTTATTCTGTGTTTTTATTTTCTTCTGGTCACGTCGCTTATGTCGGGGAAAAATGTTTTCATTTCATGGGTGGAGTGCTGCACCCCACTCTAGTGTCTGTGGTTTGTCTCTATCTGACTTTGATATTTTTCGGCCTCCAGAGTGGCCAGTGGCTGTAAGAGAAGAAGCCAGAAAAGTTTTTGTTTTTAATTTCTTTTTCTTTCATTAACACTAACTTCATACAGAGGCTCAATCGATAATCCATCCACGCCCACACCTTCATAAAAGAAGCCAGTTATTGGTGGTTATTTGGTTATCATCTGCGGGGGAAAGAAACAAAACAAATACAGCCCGAATTTAATTTAGAATGTACAGAAATTAAAAGAGGGAGCCGATAAAATGTGTGAAAATCCAAGTCAGGAGTGAATACATTAGGATTTCTGCAGGTGTAGAAGAACAACTTGAAACAGATTTGGAGTCCATACTCTAAGGCTATGCTGAGAAAGTACAGCACATCATAAGCAGGTTCAGTTAAGCTGAGAGAATTCTTAAGAAGACATGTGCTCCCTTTGTTTTCAAGGGCTAATCATCTCTTTATATTTTGTTTTCAGATCTGAAAAGTCTTACAAATATGTGGACATAAAAGAGCTCCCGGGGTGAAACAAACCGCATTCAGCCAGCACGCAGCATCCCGTCAGCTATCTGCATGTCGCGCTTTGATGTGCAAACCCTAAGAACAATGTTATCTATGATATATATACTGTACTGTAGCAGGAAGAAACGGTGGGACTCTGGAGCTCATCTGCTCTCCATCTCTGCTGACTGCTCTTGTGACTGTGTGTCACTCTCTCCTGGCCTCTAGGGGCAGTAGCACAAGTATCCCGTGGCATCTAAGGTCTTGTTGTTGCATGTTTGCAGCAGGTCGCAGCATGTGACCACTTCTCACACTAACCTACTTTTTGCTCAGTCCCTCCTGCCTCTCTCCACTCTTCACATAAATTATCCAATCCTCCTTTAATACCTGACTACTTGCTACATTTCTTTCCCCCGCTCTCTTCTTCTCTGCTTTCCTGTCCACCCACAGTATCTGTTGTTTCTTTCATGCCGCTTCCACACCAATATCATCATTTCTCTGTGGTGTCATGTGGGATGTTTCAGTGTATGAATTTGGGATATGAGCAACGTAGTCTAAGTACTATCTGTGTGGTCTCAGCCTGTGAGTTGAATTCTGTGTTCTTAACTGTATTTGAGAGTTTCTAGATCTCGCTGTCACCAAAAAAGGGAGGCACCCTCTACTGACTAACAGTATAACAGAAGGGAAACACAGAAGTTTCAGGTTATTCATTCAACCTTAACTGTCTTCGTTTCTTACCTTTAGGCTCTTCTCTGTGCACTAAATCCCACCTGTGTCATTCACCGTGCACACTCATTACCTTCAGCGCTTTATTATCATCAGTGTCATTTGTCTCACAGATTCCTCTGTTAAAAAAAGAAGAATCTATGAGTGTCATGATTTATTCACACCAGACTACTTTACTTTACTTTACTTTGCTTGGCAGACGCTTTTATCCAAAGCGACTTACAAGAAGAAGACACCAGCAATTCC
>JAUMTR010000006.1:13387454-13409662 GCA_032270685.1 Microctenopoma stevenorrisi
AAAGGACTTCCTGTTTATATCCTGTCCTAACCAATCCTGGCCCTTCCTGGCTATCACCTGATCTGCTCACCTGACAGTTTATGGGTCTGTCACGTTTCCAAATGCTGTGACTCAAACGGCAACACGCTGCGAAAAGGCTGATTCGCTTGGTGAATAAAGAGTGTGTGTTTGTAAGATACAGGGAGGCAAAGAAAGAAACACAAGCAGCACTACTACTACTACTACTACTACTACTACAATCAGTGGAAGAAGTACAGTATTGTGTTGAAAGTGTTTCATAATTCCATAATCCTCTATTTTTAGAGTATATCTGTCAATTATTTCACTTAATCCACCACAGAATTGTAATGATAATTTTAAATCTAATATGAATTCATTAACCTAATATCAGTCAACAGCTGAATTCTATGTGGAGTTAAAAACTGTAAAGCCAGTGGATATTTTTGGATAATCTATCGCCATTGCTCCACTTTATATTAAGTACTTATGAAGAGTCCACTAAGTTTCAGGTGATGCTCAAAGAAGTTGAGATATTCAGTGTCTGGATTATAAATAATGCTACGGGTGATTTTTAGGAAAATATAGAAAAAATGAGCAATAATATCAAAACATTTTCCAACAGCTACATACTGCAATTACTACCGACCATGAACACGTGTTTAGATTTATGTACTTTCTTCATGTCATTAACGTCGTTCTGTTCTCCTTTCCAAGTCCAGCAGGACATTGGGTCATAGTGGAGGGTTCTCATTATGTCTTCACCAAAAAATCCTTAAACACATAGTTAAGAATTAATCTGTAATATTAGTAATAAAATATTTACCTTACACTATAATTAGGACAAGATAAAAAGTAAAATAAACCTGAGGCAATGAATTAGACAGTTAGGTGATTTTACAAAGAGTGAAATAATATGTTAAAGGAACCTGAATAAAACAGATTACACAGAATAAGATACATACACTTCAGTAAAGACTCGTTTAAGATATGAATAATTAGTCTCTCTATATTATATCTACTGAAGTGCGGAAATGTGAATTGAAAAGTTTAGTCCTTGTTTTAAAAGAACTAGCTGATAGAGGTTTTCAGGGAGTTTGTTACACATCTTACGTAAAAAGAGACTGAACTCAGCTTCTTCATATTAAGTTAATTCTTCTGGGAACGGAGAGCAAACCGGACGTAGTTGAGAAGAGTGAGAAGTCTACCTTCATAATGTAGCAGCAGAACAGAAATGTGTGCTTTGATTTTTAAGGGTCGCTTTTCGTTAGGACTCTCATCGACTTGTGCCTGCTTAAGTAGTCTTCTACTGAACAAGTACAAGAACATTTTAGTTGCTTTTGATGTGCGGAAAAATTTGTGTTACGGTGTATAAAACTTTAGTAATGATATTTTTCCATGTAGTGTTATTATTAGAGGACCCATTAAGTCACTCAGTTTACAGCCAAAGAAACAATATTTAAGAAATCCTTTACGTATGTGTGTGTGTGTGTGTACGTGTTCACATTCATGAAATATAAGTGTTACGTAGACCAACAGGCAGAACTAGGGCACATGTACAATGTAGGTTAGCATTTATGAGAGAGCAGCACTATTTGTCTGGAACAATTCACCAGAGATATGTGAGTGCGACTGGTATATGCAAGTGTAGATGAATAACTTGGGGAGTGATACCTGAGAGGCGTGTTTGCCTGCCACTCAGGGGTCCTCGGAGAAAACGCGAGCAAAGGTTCCCTGGCCTGTGGAGTAAGTTGTACTGTAGTTTTCATCAGTAAATAGCTGCCTGTGTGGTACTGGGCCAGTGGGCAGACAGAAATAATGAGGACTGAGGATGGAGCCAGATGGAGCTTCACTTCACACAGCATGCTTCTGGTTGACTTTTTATAGACAGCATTTTGTTCTTTGAAAGAAAAACTAAGGGCTCGGGTCAGTTTCCTGTCAGTTGTGTCTACTGCCAGAAATAGCCCAGTTTGTATTAGTAATGAAAATGCTGATCTGGAAACAGTGAAGGCCTGTGCAAAAGGATGTTTGAAACCATGCACATGGTTCAACATTCAGCATGAAGTCTTATTATCTTGTGGATGAAGTCATCCTGAAGTTGGTGATTAAAATGAAACGATAGTTAAATGAGCTGTAGGTTATAATAATGTCAGCCTATTGTAATATGTTACCACTTCTTTACTCATTCAACTGAAATATATAATGTTATTATTGGTTGTGTAAGCGATCATAAGACACATTGATTTTTTTTATCTTTACACTAGTGTTTGTGTTTGTTTGTGTGAGCAGTGACATGAATGTTCACAGAGCAAATGCCTCACTAGTGTACAAGCAGGGCCAGCTGTATTTGTCCCCCCACCCCCCTCAATCTGGTATCAGCCGAGCACATTGTCTGAGTCATCCGAGTGTGTGTTAGTGTGTGTGTCTTAAGCTTGAACTCATTGTAAATTGTTGAAAATTGAAAAGCAAATGCGCTGTTTTTTCCTCTAAGCTGTTTTTTAATTGTGAACAGCAGCAGTCGCATAGCACGAGGTGACTGGGGAGAACTTGGATGCGGTTATTGAACACTGTTATATGCTGCCTGCAGTGAGGCCAAATATTTCATCTGGCTGACGTGCTTAAATAGCGAAGACTAGTGAGTTAGTGAGAATAATTTTAACTCAGAGGAGAAATATCCTTGAGGCAATCCTGGGCAGAGAAAAAAAGAAAGGATATTTCAAAAGTTTATTTGCTGTTATAATTTAAAATCCAGACCCGTTTGTAGAAACAATTAAAACCCAATGATTTCTAGTACGTCGCATCGATATAGACTAAACAATAACTTTTAGTTCAATAAATAAAAAGACAAAACATTAAAACAATTATATATCCAACTATAAGTCAGGCAATAAGTCTGACCAGACACAAACAGGACGATTGGTGGTGCAATAAATAATCCAACTGATGTGCAATAATTCAACTGAAGTACAATAATACAATATTTATTGATTTCTGATGTTAATAGTAGCACGCCAGCTAGAATATTATTCCATGTATCTACTTATATCTATCATAAACACACACTGATATCCACGTTATAGCCATATGCTGCTTTATATCTATCTATTCGTGCATTTTCCATGGGGAGGTTACATTATACATTATAGCAGCTCTGATCTCCAGCACCAAATCTAAAAAAGTTTATAGTTAATGTGCAGCATGCTTGCTAATGATAAGCAAACAAGTTAGCCTTATAGCAGGTAGCATATTTGGCTAGGTTAAAATAACCACACACTTCTATTCTTTCTTTTTCGCTTCCAAAAGAATAGTTTCTTGTCAATTTTACGGAGCAGAGGCTGCTTCGCTGTCCCACATACTTCTATTCTTTCTTTTTCGCTTCCAGAAGAATAGTTTCTTGTCATTTTCACGGAGCAGAGGCTGCTTCGCTGTCCCACATACTTCTATTCTTTCTTTTTCACTTCCAGAAGAATAGTTTCTTGTCATTTTCACGGAGCAGAGGCTGCTTCGCTGTCTCTGCGCATGTTTGTTTACCTCCTGTCAGCCAACACCGAGAGGGAGGGGGAGGGGCGGGGCTATTGCCTGCCTTGCCTGTCCACTAGCGGCGCCTCTGACTACATTACCCATCACCCCTTTGTCACCCTCTGGACCGCTCACTTCCTGGATTCTTGGACTACAATTCCCAGCACTCCGATGAACTCTGGCCCATGCTCTCATTAACCTCATCAGTTTCAGCTGTTACTCATCTAACAGCCTGGTTCACTTCTTATTATCCCTGCTCCTTCAGTATTCCCTTGTCAGATCATCTCCATGTGTTCCCCATGTCGTATTTCGGTCTGTTAATCTGTATTTCCTTGACTCTTTTAAAATATATTTATAAAAAATATAAATATTATTTCTTTAACGGTTTCCAAATTGCTGCAATAGGCTCAGCTTCACTTTTTCTCTGTGTTAGACATGTTTCCCTAGTTAGTCATGCTAAGCTGTGGCAGAGGAATGTCTTTTAGTCGCACTTAGGGTTGTTGTAGTTAAGCAGCTTTTATTTCACAAGTTGGAAACAAATTTGTACTTTATACCTTATAAGACATAAAACATGGTTTGTTGCTGTGTTTATCCAAAGAGTTCAGACAGATACGAACTAAAAGCAGTCTATAGATTTCCCCTGAGACATCCAGAATTGGCCAAGTTGGCAGTCAAAATAGACATAAATACACTGTTTGGAAAGCTGAGAGCCTATTGTGGAGCCCATTTCTCAAAAGACAATTACCACAGTGGGAGAGTTTCTGTGAGGGAAAACGGCAAAAGAGATGGCTGTGCCATCTCCACCTGAGCTAAGATCAGCTACTAAGGGAAAGTGCAAATAAATACACACTGTGTTATTTAACCATCAACCAAACAAGTCCTGCTAAAAAGTGCATTCTTCAGTCCACCTACTGTATAGTATAGCAGCAAAAATCAGTCTTAGCTTTGTAGAAACAAAAAAAGAGAGAGGTATAAAAAGGAAATAAATATTTCCCATGCATGCAGCTATTTTTGTATTGTGTTTCTGATTTCCTCTGTGTGGTTCCTGGCAAGAAGAATCTGCACACATTTCTAGAAAGTTTCTTTCCATTACAGCCCAGCATAGAACCGTAGAAAATGACAGAAATATTTACTAGAAAGTTGAAATGTATTGAGTTTATTCTGAAATACACATGGACATATAGTTTTAGGACTGACAGGAAAAATTCCAAGCCTACCCTTTAATGCATTATTTAGCTGCTTACTGAAAAACGGAGCTCTTTTCGACCCATTTACAACACATTGCAGCTTGAGAACTTTCTATTGAGGCCACAAGGAGAAGATATTAAAGCAACTTTGTCACCGCAGAACACGTCTCGCAGAGAAACAATGGACAAAGTGGGTGATGTCGTTGACAAGGATGGAGGAAGTGATGGATCTCAGAAAGCTGGTGTAGAAGAAAAGATGGGAGGAACCCACACCGAGGGATGAAGAGGGAGTGACAGGGTGACACGGATGGATGTTCCACCCTCCTCCTATTCTATTGGTCTTACGGTGATGAAAGTGTCAGCGGAGAAGACAGTTATCTCAGAGGCACAGGAGGGGGGAGGAAACAGTGAGAGAAAAAGAAGAAATAAGTAGAGGAAAGGAAAGAGGGTTGCTGGTGGTGGTGGTGGGGGGTGCCCAAGGATGAGGTAAGAATGTGAGGGTGGGAGGAAGCAGATAAACAGCAGGAGGTATAAACACTTCCAATGTGAATCATAGGCATCTGGCAGCAAAGGAAGGGGGGGGGGGGGCTGAGATGTGAGACATAAGGAGAGGTGACAGAGTTAGAGAGTGGGTGAGTGAGACAAAGGTAGACAGAACGATGGAGAAAATGAGAAGCCGAGGAATTGACGAACGGAAGCAAAGAGTACGGCAGGAATGACGAGTAGAGAAAAAGAGTCAAATAGAGCGTAATACAAGCGAATCAGCATGTTTATCCTCGTGTCCTTTTTCATAGCTTTTCCTGTTTATATGGTTAGAGCTTGTAAGGGCGATGGGCTTTCCCTGTTTGGGTGTGTGTGTGTGTTTGTGAGCAGGAGGGGGGAGGGAGGGAAGAGAGTGAAAACTGACAAATCTTGTCAACTCGCTGTCCTCCCACATAATCTGCTGACAGCTTTTCTGTCCAGTAAAAAAAAAGAGAGAGAGAGAAGAGATTTCAATTTCATCCATTTTTTCAGATATTCATGGCCCCTCAAACGGGGAGCTGGGAAAGGCTTTCGAGAGAAACAGTGAGCCACAACAATTGTTGAATCACTTTTTCGAGGGAGATGCTATTTTTTTTTAGGTGAGAATGAGCAAGTCACAGCTTCCTGGTGTTTATCATGACCCAGCACGTTATGAACAGATTCCCTTCATTTCTGGAAAATTCCTTCTTTACGTTTCAGTCAGTATTTTGCATACAATAGAAAACGTCGAGGCATGTTGTGACAGCTGTGCGTGAGTCACATTCAAACTCATACAAGCATGTAAGTTTGAATGTGACTCACGCACTGTTGTCTGTGATTCGGGAGCATGAACACACAGGGGCTCAAACTACGAGGCGTCCTCTGCAGGTTCTGCTTCTGACAACGTGCTTGTTTAAACGCAGGTTGAATTAAAGTTCAGCTTCATCATAAGCACTTGAAAGACCTGTCAAATGTCTGATTTTCTATGAGCTAATACCCTGGACCTTTTTATTTCTAAATTAATAAGATATGCAGCACTGGGTACTGCCATTCATCACTGATGTAAATTAATATGTTTAGGCTTTGCAGTTTTGATGCCATATGCTCATCGTTCGGTATCCCTATCAACGCATTCGTCGCAGGCAACAAGTCTGGGTGAAAAGAGTCATTTAGCCGGTGCAATCTGCCGTTAGGCTGTTGTTGATGTTGGTGGTCTTGGTCAAAATACAACAACAACCAACCCAATCCTATTCTGCTGGCCTAGAGATCTTTATAATTTGATATACATTTATTTCAATGCTTTGTATTTTTAATAAATCTGTTATTGTCATCATGAAATATACATTGTTCTGCCGTAATGCCTTTGACATTTATTCTAAATCGACACAATTTTGTGGATTGTTATACTGCAAGTTTTTAACCAATCAGATGGTAACTGTGACTTATCTATCTGGTCAAACATACTGTGGATGCGAGGTAGATAAATCAAATAACAAAGCCTGTAGTCCCACTGTCAAAGAGATGCAAAACATTCACCTGAAGACAAGAGAGATCAAATTAGGAATTAAAAATGTAAAGACCATAAAGTGACTAGGGGTCTTCTATAAAAGGCTTCTGTGCCCAGGGGCTCATTTTCTCATCTGCTATCAACATTGTTTGTCTATCACAGATCTCCCTAATGCTTTATATGGCTGTGTGACAAAACAATTTAAACTCACTTACTACCTCAGTCTCAATTCATGTGAACCATAAAAGTCCAGTCAGTTATATTGGATATTACTGTTAAAGAATTCTCCTAAATCTAAAAACAAAGTGCTTATAGCATGTCCCTTACATAAGAAGAAGGCTTATTGCTGGTATATTTAGGGTATATTGTGGCTGATGGGCCATGTGGTAATATGGATGTAAAGGATGACTCAACCTCCTGACTAGGGATTCAAATATATATATATATATATATATATATATATATATTTTTTTTTTTTTTTTGTCAATTGAAAAGTCACATACTTAATATATAATACATGTTAAATGGATAGAATAGTTCTCTGCTGTGTGGTGTTTTCATAGCCTGCTTTTCATTCTTTGTATAATTTTTGTTGTTTTAATGCTGCAGAATTTCCTTTAAAAAAAAAGAAAAATCATATATTTTATTAACTTTGTTATGCTTGCCTATATCCAACAGTTCCTTATCTGCTTTCTGCTGGTCCACATGTAAGCTGCCCACCAAACAGAAGTCTTATCTGTAATGATGATAAATACTCTAGCAACCACCTGGAAAAGAATTTGTCAATAAGTACCATGGCAACGTGTTGTAGTACCGGTTTCCTTCTGGATTTACATGAATGCCACATCCGTTGCAGTCTCTAAGGACACACACAGAAGTATTGTGACCCGGAATTGAGGATAACCTAATAGACACTGCATTCTTTGCTGTAGCTAGTGCTGGCTCTGCACCATAAAGCGCACACACACACAAACACAAAGTTTAAGGTGTTAGGGACACACAAGGCTTAGCCAAGCTCATAAAAACAGATTAAACTGTGATGGATCAGGGATTTTTGCGACACAAGTCCGATAAACAGGGTGAGGTAATGAAGAGGAGAAAAAGATAAGGAAGAGAATGACAAGGAGCTCTTTCTTGTTCTTCTCCCTTTTATTTTCTGTTCCCACTTGGCTTTCTTCTTCCTCCCAACTATTTTCTCTGCCATCTTGTGAATACCAAAGGCACAAAACCCTCAGGCATCCCACAACTCCCACCCCTAAGTCATTCTTCTCCATCTCTCTGCCTCTATGTGATTTTAATTAATTAGGTAAACAATGAAGCCCTTAATAGAAAGAATCAGCTACTCTTCCTGAAGACTGCTCTGTTCTCTCCCTCTGATCAATACAACGTCCAAATAAAGTCTTAATGCTCCTTATGCTGGAATACCACACAAATTATCTCTCAGTAGATAAAAATCTTCGAACACAAAATCACAAATTGTGTGACACACACATACAGTGCAGGAATGGACGCATGAAAACATTGTACTGTTAACAACGTGGAATTTGTGTGAAGCACAAGAAGTTGTAGATCTAGTGGAGAAAAGCAATGTAAGTAACCTTAGAGCCAGATTTTGAAGCAGCTGATCAAAATGGAGAGGCTCAGAGTTGAAACCTGCACTCTGGGCTAAGAGGATTACAGCTGAACATCATCCACTGTCTGCAGCCAGACGAAAGTCATTCTTGACTTTAAGAAGGACAGTTTCAGTCTTGTGTGCTCTGGGGCCTGATTGGCCCTATTGTACATTGGCCTACTGCACTCTGAGATATTCACATTCTCCACTGTTAACAGCTGTGCCAAAGTTGCTGCACTGTTTGGAAATAAGAATTTTAGGAGTGATTTGTCTAGTCCACACTGAACCAGTTGGTTTTATCTGCATAATGTTAATGTGGTACCATGTGTGTTTGTAGTATTATGACTATGCGCTGCATAAAATGTCACAGTTTCCAGTGTGACTCCCTGATCTACAGTCTGTCTTATACGGTCAACTTCTTGTCCCCCGTCACGCTCCACTCAGCTCTGCCCAACTAATTATCACATCAGTTTCACCTGTTACAGCCTGTTTATGAGCAGGTCTGCCGGCTTGTCTGTTTTCCTGCCTCCAGCGAGCAAGCCTTTGCTTCTTGATGTTGCTCTGTGCCGCTACTATTAGAAACTGAGTTGTTTGATTTAATCAATGAGTACTTTGGCCTGACTTTGAGCATTGGATTCTGGATTTGTTTATTGGACCGTGTTTCTTTACCTTGTTAACTCAGATATCTTTGGGTCTCCCGTGTCTGACCTCATTCAAAGCTGAACCTGTTCTCTGAGTTTCTCCCCCCCGACTCTGTGGCTAATTAACTTTCTAACCATCTCTCTGACATGACTAGCTTCCTGGATTTGGGATTGTGGATAGTATCTACTAATTGTGTTCACGAGTCTTCTGCTGGCCCTGACTCTGTTTCTGAGCTAACCCTATCTTTGTTTAAAGACTGCATTATTCAGCCCTTTATCACACCACTGCTCAGTTTCAGATCCAGTCTGTCTCACCACCTGCCTATCTGGACTACAGGTCTGTGTCAACCTCTGCTTATCTCCATCACTCTCAGTCTCTAGTTGACACTGCAAATGTCATATACAGCAAATGTTACATACAATTAATAGTCAAATCAAATAATAGTTGATTTAATACAGTTGCATGTAATGACTCTTTTTTTATTTGGTTAGACCACATTAAGTATACATACATCATTTACATGAGTTTTTAAACTTATCTTTATGCTACTGCTACTCCCACTTAAAGCAGCTACTTGAACTACACTGCCGGTTATTCTTCTATAACATTTCATACATGTAAAATGTGAGAAATAAAAAAGAGTTTTGGAGGATTAGTGAGTATTTAAGAGTGTGTGTCATAGCATAAGTTTAAAACAGTAGAATGGATGAGGGAAAAAATGGTGCCATTTATCACCTATTACTAGCAAAAAAGCTATAAGAAAATCACCTATATTCACAGTGAGACACTCACCACTGTGCTGTACTTAATTGAATCAACAGTTTCACTCTTGCTACAGCTATATGCAGGTAATGCAGAATGGCTACTGTCTATTTTGCTCATGTCCTAGAACTGTGCCTCCAGACTGATGCAATATTATCCAATTGTAGGTTCTTATAGTTATATCGGGAGTGAATGTGGCCCCACATGTAGAGATGGACTAATTCTCCTGTTTTATTAAGTGTCTACACATGTGTGAGTGTGCCTATAAATTCCAGTACTGAATTTGGAGATATTATCAAATCAAATATTCAAATACAAATTTTATTTGTCACAATAAAAGTCGAACCCGGGGCTGCTGCATCCCAGCCCTCTGCCCTAACCACTCTGCTACCAGTCCGCGTCTCTGCTACCAGGCCGCCTTGTTATTATTATGGGCAAAATCTTCTATCTTCTATCTTTGTGCAACATTTGCATTCGTATTCAATAAAGATTAGTTTCTTCCTGTCGTTGTGCTCAGTTGTATCTGCTGCATTGGGTTTTGTGTGTGGTTAAATATGTGGTTTGAGCATTATGAATATTCAGGGTTTTACAACATATTTTTCTATTGAATTGTTCGCCTGCCTTGGGCTTCACCTAGAGCTTTGCAAACATGACTGTGGTCTTGCACACAGCATGTACTCATTATTTCCCTGTAAAGCTTCATGCTACACACAAAATGTAATTCGACATCATCACTGCTTCTCTGCTGACCCGAGGTTGAGACGAAATCGCAGCGAGTGATAAGCTCACAGGATAGATGTTAAATATCAGCTCAGTGCATGAATCTGTCTGTGTTTGTTGTAAATGTACAGTATAGTGTGTTGTGTAACCTCCATGCATGTTGATCTCTGCCTTATGCCTAATGTGTCTGCATCAGTTTAAAAAGCACATTTCTGCTCTAATTGCTAATTAGGCCTTCCCACTTGTCCAGAGTCATACAATCGCAGATGTTGTTTTGGATTTCATGTCTATTTATAGGTCTTTCTTAGATATGGAAGTACACCTATTAATTTATCTATTTATGTAACAGAACTAGTTAGAATTATTGTAATCCTGAAAACAAATAATTGTAAAGAGGAACGATGAGTACAGTAAAGTAACACTTCCTATTTTTAAAGGAAGTTGTGTTGTGATCCTAGTGAAATGTAGGAAGGACCTCTGCCTTCTCAGAGTCATTCTGAAGCATTATAAAATCCCATAAAACTGAACTCACCCAGTCTAAATTTATTTTGCATTCACTGCACATGGCAAGTGCAATGAGTTGACTGGGATGTGAGTTCGGATAGAGTGTCATGATCAAAAATCAAGACAGCCTTTTCATTAATGCAGGGGCTGAACTTAAGCATCTTAAAAAACTAAAAAGAGAAGGACCCACTGCCAAAAATCTGCAAATAATTAATAATATAGAAGGACTTAGGCTGTAGGAAATAAGTTGGGACTGCATCTAGATGACAAGTAGAGGACTGAAAGTAAGATGCTGTCTCCTGTAGGGATGGTTTTAAACCACCGAGCATAGCAGAGCTCTCAGAAATAATAGATAGGACCCCATTAGCAAGCAAGCTTTGGGTGACGTTCCTAACTTTTTTTTGAAAGTAAGGGAAAAAAAACACAGAAAAAGTATTTTTCATATATCTCATGGAAGGTTTTTAGTGGGGGGGAGGTTGGAGTCTGCGGTATCACATTGAATGGCACTCTACTGGTGAGTCCTAACATGATGATGCTTTTTTTGTCATACCCTTATCTTGAAATGGGTCATTTACACAGTTTACTAGGCACAGGGCATTTCTTCTTTGCTGATGCTTCACTGGGGCCTTGCCCGGGATGAGATGGTGAGATCTATGATGTATGACGTAAGCATTTTCTGCAGGAGCTTTAATAACTGAACTAGCTAATGTTTTTTGTGGTGTGGCAGCAGATTCGCTCAACACACTTGGGTCATTACTTAGGCAACCAGCTATCATGCGCAGCCTGTCAGGGCTCAGCAATGAGATATAAGCTCTTATAAGCCCAGTATTAGTGATGTGATATTTAACAAGACGCTTGACGTGATGTATAGCACACGTGAACACATCATTTTTAAATTGTTACTGGTAAATGATGAGCTTTTGCTAGTTGGCACATTTCAGACATGATTTGGACTCTAAGACAGTTGATCATATCAAGTTTAACATGACCATGAAGGATTATGGTAAAGGAATGGCATGATAAAGGAAAGAAGACTTGGTCTGTTATTATGTGCAGCTCTGCAGCAGGATGAAGTTACGGGATAAAGTTAGAGTTGGAGTAAGTCTGGCTTCTGACCACCTTTTTCTGGTGGTTTAAAAATGTTTTATATAGCCCATGTTATTACCTCCCCTTGCTTCTGACTCTTCCTCTTGACACAACTTAAAGGTACCCAAATGGCGGAGTAGTGGTGCAGTACACTAAGAATACTTCCCAAGCTCCACCCTTGCTCTGTCTCACTCTGCTCTCCGATGAAAACTAGCATGGTGACTGACTACTTCCCTTCAACTCCCTTTCGATATGTTTGAATTAATTTAGACATCTGTTTTGAGATTGTTTGGTTGACGGAACAGTGCATTAAAAATGTAATTAGAAACACAAATATTGTTTTTGAGACAACGCGGCTCCCTATGTTACAGTGGAGACGGAGAGACTTTTGTAAAACATTAATGCGGGGTGATGAAACATTTAATAAAGCTGCAGCAGATTTACCATGCATACACAGCAGAAGACATCTACTGCATATTTAAATGTGATTTCGTAGATTTCTATATAATAGTGTAAGAGGCTAAAACTTAACGTGGACAGATTATTCAGTTTTGTTTCATATGCACAAACTGTTTAATTGGTGCCTGCAGTGCAAGGAACATATTATTGGTGCCTGCAGTGCAAGGAACATGTTATTGGTGCTTTACTTTACTTTACTTTACTTGGCAGACGCCTTTATCCAAAGCGACTTACAAGGAGAAGACACCAGCAATTACCATTCAAATTCTCATAGACGTGGAGATACTACAACAAGGATCCCTGATAAGGCCTAACTCGTCAAGACAAAGAACATGCTAAGAGATTGTTTAGTGCTAGATAACATAGTGACTGTGGGTTAGACTCACTTGAAGTACTTTTTGAACAAGTGAGTTTTTAAATGTTTTTTAAAGGTGGTGATACTGTCTGCCCGTTGAATGGGGCAGGGCAAGTTGTTCCACCAGCCATGGACCACAAAGGCAGCCTGCAGTGCGAAGCACATATTATTCGGCACCTCTAAAACTTGTATCTACATTAAAGCAGCTCGAACGTGTCCACAGACACAAATAATACATGAAATCGATCGGCTCGGTCCTGGGATGTATGCTATTAAAAACTTTATTAACTTTTAAAAAAAATATTCAGTACTTTCTTAGTAATTTACATTTTTAAATTTTTTGGTCAAAAGATGGCACCCTACATTCATTGTGTTGTCATACTTTGTCCTAGAAACGTAAATGAAATTTTAAACGAGACTAGACACTTAAAAAAGACAGTATTTTGATATCTTTGCATTTTATCCGTTTGATTTAAATATAATCAAAGCAATATACTACACTAATACTGCATTCACAATGCAATTCGAAGCAAAATCACGGTAATATAAAGTTACCATCAGAACACACAAACTACTTTTGGTAGTTGTACAAAATAAAAGCTTTTCAAACATCTAAATCTAGCATAACGCTCTTATTCTGAAGGCCAAATGTAAACACTTCTGTTTAAAGGTGAACGCTCAATATTTAGGGCAAATTGTTGCTGAAATCAGTGTTTTATTATAAATATTCACAAACACCACATATGTGCTCTGGTAACACAGATATGATGGTGAATAATCTACGAGCACAAAATGACTGTTTAGTAAATCCTGCGTTCTGATTAGCACGACGGCTTTGAGGTTCAACAGTGCAAGGTGGCAGGCACCTTCAAAGTTTCTCCAGGAACTCTCTAGTATTTATTTTGTTATTTTTGTTTCCATCCTAGAACCAGGTCATGGTGTGGTGCTCCTTTGGCTATGACCCTAGTTCACTTTGAACCTGTTGAGTTTATTTATAGAGCATTGGATCAAAATAAAATGAACCTTAAGGCACATTACAGTGTATAAGGTTGAATACCCTACAGCAGGGGTCTCCAACACAACGCTCGCGAGCTAGGAAAATTAAGTTAGTTAAATAAATGCACTGGAGATCAGCGTCTGAGTCCAGAGGAGTTCATTTATTCTTGTTCCTTTTAAAACTGTAACATTTGGACTTTCCAAGTGACAATATGTAGGCATAATAAACAAAAGAAAGAGGTGATATTGTGGGACTAAAATAAGGTAAAAGGATCAGTCAGACAATGTGAAAGTGGATTTGATGAAACTTTTGACTAGAAACACAGTATAACATTTTTAGGCAGTATAGGCTTTCTCTGCAAGTCCTGTTTGGCTTCAAAATGTGGTTCCGCACTTTGACCATCTTCCTAATTAAAATCAGATATCTGCCTGTAATCAGTGTAATGTAGCCTGATGGAGTTCTGTTGGCAAAGAGACGGCTGGTGTTAAATGGTGCTTACAGGAAGGCACTATAAGGCATGTGAGCTGATGCGTGATAGATGCCATGTGCTTGGCTGGTGATGGGAATGAAAATCAAATCATGCAGTGGGAAATATTCTTCTTGAAAAAACCTGAATGCTAGACCGGCGGTGCATGCATCAGTTTGGTGGGAATGTTATTCATTTCACCGAAGGTGTTGCCCATCGCTTAGTTCTCTGCTTGTTTCACAGAATCGCCTGCTGTTCGTTCTAGCGCTGCTTTTTTTCCTTTCACTCTTTCCTTCCTGACTTTCTTTTGCTGACTCTTAACTCTTCAGGGATTCACACAGAGAAATCAATTTTGCCTGCCCTTTCTGCCTTTGGAAGGGAACATGGGCATATATAAATATTCACATGCGGCTATTTCAGATCCTCAGCTTAGGGACTGAACTAGTGGATGAGCTGTTCTTCTGTTTGATCATGAAGGCTGCATACATGTATCTCTGTGGATGATTTCTCTTTCCCGATGCAACCCTCCTTCTATAACTCCTACCCGTCCTGAGTAAATAGTCTTCTCCCTAAATGTTTTCCTTCCTTAACTTTTTGCATCCATCCCTTTGATTATTCAGCACATTTTTTATCTTTCTGATTTACTTCCTATCACCTATTTTTCTTTTCAACTCTACTCTCTTTTGCATCCTTTTCCCCTATGAAAAATGAGAAGGAAGCTGTTTGTCTTTCTTTTATTATTAGTTGCTCCTTTCCTTGCCTCCTTCCTATCTCTTTGCACTTTCTTTCACATACACATTCAGACTCCTTTACTTAGAGCTTCCACATCTACATTTTTCTTCATTTGTCCTGGCCTATCTTCATACCCTTCTGTCATCTTTCTTCCTACAACAATTCCTCTCTTTCCCCACACTGGCTTCATCATTCTGTCTCTTCTTAACGGTGCTTTACTTACCTACTTCCATTCCCTTGTCTTTCCTCCCCTGACTTTACCTGGGCATTCTCATATACAGTATATATACATGTTTAACTTATATTTGAACCCACCTAATAATTAATGTGTATTACCTCATGTGACTTCTGCTTTAGAAGTGGATTCAGATTTCATAAAACAAAGCTGACATGCAAAATATGCCGGCTTTATTTTGCAAACAGAGCGGTGATACTGTCTCTCAGAGGTACACCGCTCCGCACTGCCAACGCCGGCTGTCAGACTGGATTTGCCGTGACAGTGGACATACTTGCTACACTGGTGGACACGCACATATAGTCCACAAATACAGAGGCATGGAATGATTCAGATTCCACACATGCGTGAGTACAAATACAATGCAAACAATCAAAACAGACATGGCGCATACTAGCCCTCTACGTGACCTCACCTTGACCTGACAGAAGACACCTCCCCCAAGCCCTTACAGCTTATACTGAACGACGGGTGTGTGTGTGTGTGTGTGTGTGTAGGGCTTACAGTCATTCTGTTGCATAGTTTAACTGTTGAGTGTATGAGTGAATATAGGACTCAAAGGATCCTGGTTAAATGTAAATGTAAGAAATATACAGATGTGGACTTATTCCATTACCTTTCTTACTTTTCCTGTCATTAACTTATCGTTCTGCCACAGGGCTCATTTTGGAGGCCTCTCTATTAACCACACACAGACACATATGCGCGTAGAAATATGCATATGCACTAACAAAAGGCAGGCAAACAAACACGGACCACCTCGGCCATTTGAGGACACTTTCTGTTTAATGTTATTTATAAACAGCTTTTGAGTCTGGCATTGTTTGATAACCACATACAAAACATTTGGATTGCACAAAGGAAGAGAGAAGAAGAAAAGAAGAACGAGATAGGAGGGAGGGAGCAACAAGGGTGGAGGAGAAAGGATCGAAGAATGTGGAGGAGAAGGAGACGGGGAGGGAGGTGAGGAGAATGCATGGAGGAAGACGGAGGGGTGAATAGAGGGATAAAAAGCAAAGAAGGACAGGCAGTGCAGTGTACCGTTTATCTTGAATAAGTCAGCAAAATAATCCAAAAAACAGAAATGAAATGATGATAATCATATTAAATAATAATAATGTTCCAGCCTCTAGCTCCCTGTTTATTTTTTAGGGAACTACTGAGACACAACAGAGTCAGTTCATCTTTTCTTTTGCTTTTTTTTTTTTTTTTTACAAAAATGTCATCCTCACAGGAATAAACAGACACAATTTACATCACCTCTGCACAAACATGTTCACCAGTAGGGGTCTCTAATCCTACACGTTGGAAGAAGGACACCAGTGAGAGGCTTCTGTTCGTCCCCAACATTTAGATAGATAGACATGAAAAGGCTCGGCAGGAAACGCCCACAAGCAGGATACAAATGTGCTCCCTGCTTTTGGTTTCACATCCAAACCAGGTATTTTATAGGTTGCCAGCAAACCAAACTTATCCTTGTATGTGCTTATTGTCAGCGTGTCAGGATTCGACGTCTTTTTTGCTGGGTCATCTTTTGCATACAATGGTCGACCATTTTAAAATAGAATTTATAACTTTGTAATGCTGTACAAAATAAGACCTTTAGCATTACGGGCTAGTTAAGGTACCCGCACGGCCCGTCTGTATCTGTACAGGTTTCACATATTGTAATCGAGCACTTGAGACTGTGCAGCTGACAGCATCTGTGGCGCTGTCTTCCGAGTGTGAAAGCCATTGACTGACGGGGGTTAGTAGTTTTCAGTGAGACAGGAAGGCTGTGAAAGTGATTGATCGAGCTTTGTCAGAGGAGTGTGCTCTTGGACTGCTCCAGTTTATGGTTTTGAGCTCCATGTCCTATAGTCCACTCTGTCCTTGCTATTTGATGAAGAATCCCAAGTCACAGAAAGGGCTCCAGGATTTGCCCCCTTCTGACAAAGCGGCACTGAAATCCAGCTTTCCAATTGGAGCTTACAGATTGTCCATCTGTTTCAGAGCTCACTAAACACACCAGAGAGGAAAACAGAAGAAATTCTGTTGGAGTTTTTCAATCCCAGTCCCCTCTGAGCGGCTTTCGTTAGTTTCAGCCATTGGTTAGATCATGTCAGAAGACAAATTGCAGTGTTGTGGTGGCTTTCAGTGCTATTCCCTGATTCTGGGGCATTTTACAGCGTTTGAACCATTAGCGTCCACAACTTTATGAAGGAAGGTGCATAACTGGGAGTCAGACGTTTTGTGAGCCAGGCTTGGGACCCAGCTTTTATGTGATCTGCCCAAGTCGTTGTCTTGTTGAGGCCTCTGTTTCATAGCCACTGAGGTTGAAGGGTGAATGAAACAGCCTCTGACCTCCTTCGTCCGTTCCTTGTCTCCTCACTGGCCACTGGCTTTCATTAGGCACTCTTGCTCTCTAGGTTTATTCTACCTGCATGGCTTTAGATTTTTTCCTTTTTTTTCGTGACATTTATTTAAAGAAGACTCAATAACCCATTTACACTGTGGCCAGCTGGCTTGTTTAATGATGGGTTCATTTTGAATGGCTTTTAAGTTGATGTGATGCAAGGTGAAGGACACATTTTAACATGAAATTTAAACTTGACTTGACTGGTTGTACAGATGTGTCACTACTCCAATGGTGTTTTTTTTTCTTTTCTTATAAGTTGAGACTAAAAGCAAAGGGTACAAATGCTCATAAGAGTGGTTTACCTCTGCTGACATGGAATAAACCACTTTATTAGCAGACATACATTACAGTGCTTATAGTTATACTGCAGAAACTCTCATGATGATTAATTTTACTGCCACTTATGTCTGAAATGTTTAGTTTCTGCATCTTAAGGTGCTGTTGAGTGAGCAGTGTAACAATTAGGAATGACTGGCTTTGTATCAGTATGAGTGACAGATGGAGGGTGCGCTGAGAAAGTTCTATTGTGTCAAGAGGGCTAAAAATAGAGACTGAGTCTTAAACAGTTTTGATCCTTATTGTGTGTTTTCCTCGCTATTCAGTATTTGAATGACTCATTGTCTTGTCATTTGTGTGGCTGTACAGTTTTTATAAGTACATATATTCAGTGAAATAGTTGATGCCACAAAGACAAATCCAAAGTTTTCCTGTTGTTTCACATCATCAAAGCAATGGGTTAAATTGTTTCCCTGACTTCCATGTTTTTATTATGACTCGTAAAGATCCCTGTCTTAATACTACAGGGATACTTCGAGAGTAGATATTTGAATAATGTTGCTTATATACAGTCATGTACACATACATTATGCACACATGCCTCATATAAAGAGCCAGGTCAGGTTGGGTGACGAAAATGAATCGTATGGTAGCATCACCAGCACAAAGCGTCCATTACGTCAGCGGAGAATCACAGAGGTCAGTGAAAGCAGCAGAGCTGATGAGAAACAGAACAGAAATTCTTCAAATTGTGACCCAGCCTTATTATTGGCTCTCTGGACCCCAATCGGTGGGCCGACCGAAGTTCTGGGGATGCACTTGTTCTTCCTCCTTGTTGTTGCTGACAGGTCATATTTACCTCCATCTGGAGTATAGTCTTTTTCACCCCCCTCCTGGAGAACCTGCACCTCATTGAGCCCCCATTTGGCCTTGCGGCCTCGGCGGGTACAGTTTCTGCGGCCTCCCTTAGGTGGCCGTGGCAAGGGTGAGGGTGAAGGCAAGCTGTACTGGTCCCCGTGGGGCAAGTATGGCTGCTGATGGTGGTTGTGGTGGTTTCTGTGACGGTTTAGGTGGTTCAAAGACTCTCCATGCTCCATCTCCCTGCCATGAATATGACCCTCACTTGACAAGCAGCTGGGCAACTCCTCTTTCTTCAGTGTTTTCAGGTCCTTCCCCGCCAGCTCTGGTGGTGAAACACACATCAGGGAAGAGGTGGAGCCTCTGAACCGCCGTAACCAATCCCAAAGTGACAGGGCCTTGCAGTCACATTCCCAAGGGTTGTCGTTAAGTCGCAGGTATTCCAGGGCTGGCAGGAGAGTTAGGCTTGCACCAGATAGCTCAGTTAGGGAGTTGTTAAACAGGTACAGGGTGGTGAGGCGACGCAGGTCATGGAAAGCCTGACGGTCAACCCACTGTATTCTGTTCTGGTGCAGAAGCAGTCTGTCCAAGACCCCCAGACCACGAAAAGTGTTCTGGCGAAGACTCCACAGTCGATTGCCATGAAGGAAGAGGTGACTGAGGTTCAGTAGGTCGATGAACAGATCATCTTCCAGAAACTCTAACTGGTTGTCCTGCCGGCATGCAGAGGGAGAAGGAAAGATAAAAAGAGAAGTTTAAAATAGGGTGCCTTGCTCTGAAGATGACTTTGATTATTTCACATTCACTTTATTGTGATATATTGTTATTGGAAAAAACATTGTTAGAGTTGTATTGACTTCAGAAATTGTCTGTGTGGCTTTTATACTGTGCCTGTAAAAAGTGTTTACCCTTGGAGGCCTTCGTTATATTTTTTTACTATATTGAATAAGCAAAATAAAAAACACTCTTTGATGAGAAAGTGAAAACAGATCACTACTAAACTCAATTATTTAAAAATACAAAACAGACAATTAGTAACTGCATAAGTATTCACCTACTTCAAGCAAGTATTTAGTAGACACACCAAGGCAGCAATTACAGCACTGTACCTGTGTGGATATCAGATTTGCACATCTGGACACTGCTATTTTTCCCCATTTCTCTTTCAAAAAACTGCTAAAGCTCTGCCAGGTTGCTCTTTTTTCAGTCAAGCCACAAATACTCAATTGGATTCAGGTCTGGGCTTTGACACTCTAGAACAATAACATTGTTGTTTTGAAACCATTTGTTTGTAGCCTTGGCTGAAGGCTCTGGGGAATTGTCTTACTGGAAAAGAAATCGTCTCCCCAGTTGCAGTTCTCTTGCAGACTGCAGCAGGTTTTCCTCCAGGATGTCTGTATGTTTTGCTACATTTCTGTTAACACTAGCTTATGAAGCCCTCCAGGCCATCATGCTACCACCACTGTGCTTCACGGTGGGGATGTTGTGCGTGTAGTGTTTGGTTTGCACTAAACACAGAGTCTAGTCTGGTGGCCAGAAAGCTCAGTTCTTATCATCCTATAGGACATTTTCTAGTTGACTTCTCTCTCATGCCTTCTGTCAAATAAATGTCAATCAAAATTTCATTCGTTTTTTTTTTCTTTACCACCATCCAGCTTGACTGATGAAGAATCTGAATCTGAGAATTTAGAACAGTCATGTATGCCTTGGTGACCTGCCACACTCAGTTTTTGGGGACAGCCTGTGTCTAGGCAGGCCTCTAGGTGGCATATCTCATCCATCTCTCTCATCTTGATTTTTTTTTCAGTTAAGACTGTTCTTTCAGAGGGCAGCACTACAGTTAGTAAGTGTCAGATGATCTTCTTTGGCTGATCCAAATATGCATTTTAAGTCAGAAACGCAGTAAAAATAATGGGCTCAATGGTCAATGATTGTCAGTGACCCACAACTAGCTATGTTTTTTTTGTACAAGCTGTTGTAGCAGGATGTTACGGAAAAAAACAGTACAGCAGCTGCTCAATGCATTCCAGCTGTGTAGTCTTAAGCCCAGTCATTCAGTGTCAATATCAGTTGGATTTCCGAACAATAATGTGCTGAGAAGAGAATGAGATTCTTTTGACAAATGGCAGATGCTTTGTCCTCGTTAACTTAGCATTATTATTATGATAAATAAAGTCATGCACTATCAAATTCTGAACACCTTCCCCACAGTGTTTGACCACAAGCTAACTGAAGGCTACGTGAGTGTAAAGTGTGACATTTTCCCTGAACTCAGGCTGATGGAGAAATTGCACCAAAATGTGATACAGTATACCGTAGAGACAAAACAAGACTGTCATTTATATACCTGTAGGTAGAGATACTGGAGATTATGGAGGCCCGCAAAAATCCCTGGTGGCAGGCTGATCAGGCCACAGTGGTATAGGTGCAGAGCATGCAGCCGACCAAGTCCTAAAAACGTGTCTGAGGCAATGGCCTTTAGGTGCCGATTGTCCCCCAGGTCAAGTTCCTCCAGGCGGTCAAAGCCATGAAAAGTAGATGGTTGTATGTAGGAGATGTTGTTGGAGTAAAGCCACAACATGGTGGTGGTAGGTGAGAAGTGCCCGCGAAGGAGCCGCTGGATCTTGTTGTTCTGGAGGAATACGCGCTCGCTCTGGGCAGGGATGCCCTCGGGCACAGCATGGAAGTTGTGCGCCTGGCAGGAGACAGTGCTGGGTGAAGTGTAGCAGATGCAGTGGCGAGGGCAGGGCAGGGAGAGATCCAGGCCACACAGCACCAGCAGTAACTCCACCCCGCCATAACCTGTGTGGCGAGAACAAAGAAACAGATGAAAGACAGAGAGAGAGAGAGAGAGAGAGACAAGCACAATTAATTGAATTCATACACCAGAGCTTCTGTTATCAGGCACATCTTGAATGAAACACTCATTGCTTTCACTTTACAAGGACAACAATGGCCACGGTTCAGTGCAGACAAATTACAGTGCAGACACAAATCTTCTACAAGTACACACAAATACATGTTCTGTTTTGTAAGCCCACTATTTTTACTCATGTTTCAGTTAATCCTAAACCCTTTACCGTTAACCTTGCCTGCCCTTTACTGTTATCTTCATCTTAAATGGTTTCAGAGTCGTGGGACCACTTCACCTATTGCAAGCAGTGGCGGCCTGTCTATAGAGGGCACGGGGGCGCTGCCCCAGCTGTCTCAGGTGAAGAAGAAGAAGACAGGAATCACATTAAATAAGTTCAACATGAAAATACAAACAAAACATCTATACTGTCTGTGAGTTCTGTGTTTAATCTGCAGTTTCTAGTCATCAAATCAAATCAAATCAAATTTATTTATATAGCACGTTTAAAAACAACCGAGGTCGACCAAAGTGCTGAACAGTT
>JAUMTR010000006.1:13409762-13490820 GCA_032270685.1 Microctenopoma stevenorrisi
TTTACTGGGAGCCAGTGCAGCGTCATTAGGATCGGGGTAATGCTATCTCTTTTCCTGGTTCCAGTTATAAGTCTGGCCGCCGCGTTTTGCACTAGCTGCAATCTTGTCAGCGCAGCCTGGGAGGCACCAAAGTATATAGAATTACAGTAATCAAGCCTAGAGAAAATGAGAGCTGTTACAATCGATTGCAGGTTCCTCAGCGAGAGGACTGGTTTGATCTTGGCCAAGTTCCTCAGCTGGAAAAAACAGGACTTGACCACGGTACTAATCTGTTTATCAAAAGTTAATTTATCATCAAATATCACCCCCAAATTCCTGGCATTTTCATGTATGTGTGAGGCTAGAGTACCTAATTTACTGGCTACCTGTTGGGTTATGGAAGGAGTCCCGAGGATGATGATCTCTGTCTTGTCGTGATTCAGCAGAAGATAATTTGAAGCCATCCAACATTTAACCTCCTGGAGGCATGCAGTGAGTGATGCCAGTGAGTTATTTGTGTCGTTAGTATCATAGTTTAAAGGTAAATAAAGCTGCGTGTCATCTGCATAGCAATGGAAAGAGACATTGTATTTCCTGAATATTGACCCTAGTGGAAGCATGTATAAAGTGAATAAAATCGGACCTAAAATTGAACCTTGCGGAACGCCACACTCTAGGGGGGCAGGTGATGAGAACTGGTCATTAAGTACGACTGAGAATGATCTATCCGTTAGATAAGAAGTAAACCACTTCAGCGCTGTGCCCTGGATTCCAACTCTGGAATGCAACCGCTCAAGTAGGATAGCGTGATCCACAGTGTCAAAGGCTGAGCTTAGGTCCAAGAGAATTAAAATGGCACATTTTCCAGCGTCTAGTGTCAGCAGAAGGTCATTTGAGACTTTAAGTAATGCTGTTTCTGTGCTGTGATTGGTCCTGAAGCCTGACTGAAACTCTTCCATAATGTGATTTTTGTCTAAGTAGCAGCGGAGCTGAGAGTACACTATTTTCTCGAGAACTTTGCTGAGAAAAGGTAGTTTCGAAATTGGACGATAGTTTCCCAGCACTGAGCTATCTAGGTTAGCTTTTTTAATAAGTGGTTGTATAACCGCATGCTTAAAAGTGGAAGGAACCAGGCCATTTATCAGACTACTATTAATAAAAGAGAGAATAGTGGGGCCGACTGTATCTAAGACCTGTTTTAAAAAATGAGTGGGGATAAAATCAGTTGGAGAGGTAGTGGATTTGGTATGTGCAATAAGTTCTCGTAGATATGTGATAGACACGGGCTGGAATTCATTAAAAGAGGAATGGGAGAGGGGTTGAGCATACGAATTCGCTACCACAGGTGAGATATTAAATCTCAGCTGATTAATTTTTTCCGTAAAAAATATTAAAAAGTCTTCACTAGAAGTGTCTGTCGGTGTAACATGCGTTCCATACGTAGGGTCGAGGAGACGCTTAACAGTATTAAAAAGCACTCTAGGGCTAGAAGAGTGTTTGTTTATGAGGGCAGCGAAATATTTGGCCCGTGCTGATTTAACAACTCTTTGGTAATTTCTGAGACGAGTTCTAAGTATTTCGTATGAGATCTGCAGTCTGTCTTTCTTCCAGCGCCTTTCCGCACTTCTGACTAGTTTCCTAGCGGCACGACTGTCGTCGTTTAGCCATGGGTCTTTTTTGCTTTTATTTATACCCCTCCTTTTCAGGGGAGCAACATTATCCATTATATTTCTACATATTCTGTTAAAATCATAAATTAACTGATCCGTTTCAATTAAAAGAGGATCCTGAAAGGTCCCGATAGAGGCCATAGAGGACAAGTAAGCATCTGAGAAACTCTGGGCTGTAGATGAATTTATGACACGATAAAAGGACGAAGGGCAAGATTTTTGTGTTAGGACCGGATAAAACAAGCTGCGGAACATTAAACAGTAGTGATCCGAAAAACTGACTTCCTCGGCATCTAACGATAAAATAGGTAAACCAAGGGTAAAAACTAAGTCTAGTGTATGTCCATGAATATGGGTAGGACTGGACACATGTTGAGTAAAATTAAAAGACTCCATCGTGGCAAGGAACTCGTTTGCGCTAGAATTTGATAAAATATCCACATGAAAATTAAAATCGCCTACGATCAGGATTCTATCATTACATAAGACAGTGGATGAGACCAACTCTGAAAACTCAGAAAGAAAGACATTATTTGCTTTGGGGGGGCGATACACTATAATGCACGTGATAGGTGGCACCCCATGAATTTTAAACATCAGAGCCTCAAAACTTGCATACCCTTTCAGGTGAGTGGGCATGCACGTGAAACTAGTCCTATAGATAACTGCAACCCCACCCCCCCTTCCCGAGAGTCTTGGTACGTTAAGAAAATTATAAAGTGGAGGACAGACTTCTAAAAACTGGCTACTATCACCCGGTTTCACCCAAGTTTCAGTTAAAAATAAAAAATCCAAAGAAGCAACAGAAATAAAATCGTTTAACATAAAAGACTTATTTGAAATGGATCTCGCATTTAAAAGGGCCAATTTACACAGTTTATCAGGTGAAGGTGGGGGGGCCTTAGCTATAGGAGCGCTATTTATTGTAACATAACTTATCCGGATGCCTCTTTTCGGTTTGTAAATGTTTGGCCTATTTCCAATAGCAGTATTGATTGATGAGTATGTTTGGGGCGAGAGAAGGGCCTTCCGCTGGCTGCAGGGTGCGCTTGAAAAACATGGGGGGGCTTGGGAGTCGGGAACTGATGAAGGGGATGGGTTTATGGCCCCTGCTGCCGTAGTGAATTGTCAGTCCTGTGGGTGCGATTGCACTACATGCTGAATATTTACCATCAGTAACTCAGAACCAAGTCTATTTAGGTGAGTTCCATTCTTGCTATAATGAGATATCCGTTTCCAAAGCAAGTTAAAGTTATCAATAAAAACAAAGTTTTCAGCCTTGCATGTGGATTGAAGCCAAGTGTGGATGTTGAGTAGCCTGCTAAAACACTCTGCGCTGCCGCGTACGGTGGGGATGGGACCAGAGATGAATATGGATTTGCCACATTTTTTAAGAACATTAAAAATCAGGCCAAAATCCAATTTAGTCAGTTCCGAGTGCCTTAGGGAGATGTCGTTGAAACCCACGTGAAGGATTATTCTGTCCACGGATTCAGGAAGTGAAAGTAGTAAGCTTGGCAGCTTATCTAGAATGACATGAGCTGTTGCCCCAGGAAAACTGTATGTGGTGGCGTTAAAGAAGCGGACGTTTCTAATAATTGAGTCACCAATAATAGCAGCGGTGGGGGAAAACAGTGGTCGGGGGGTAGAAGATGGGCGCCTCAAATTCACATTTGAGTTAGTGATTGAAGCTTCAGCGACAGGTGAGACGTTTCCCTTATGCCCCATGCTGGAGGCGGATAGAGTTGTTGAGTTTTTTCCCCCAGCCGTTCCCAACAATTTCCTGTGCGACCAAGGGGCTGCAGCCTTACGTCTCTGGGTGGGATCCGGAACAGAGCAACCCGGAGCAACCGTCAACGCCGAACCGTATCCCGGTCCAGATGAAGGGCCGACACCAGGTGTTGGCCCTTCAGGTGTGGTGGAGCGCTCCAGTAGAAACGATCCTGGTGGTTCCACTCCCGGCGCATCGCACTCAACGGGCAAGGCTGCGAAGCGATTCGACAGATCCAAGGCCTGCGGGACCGACCGAGCCGAGCCGTTCTTCAAGCCACGGACCACCTCAGTCCATAGCGGGGGAAACTTCCGAGCGGCGTCGGACGGAGTGCGGATCGGGGTAGAGGTATGCACCAGGGGCCTAGGCCTGGGCCTAGCCCCGGTGCGATTCCACTCGTCGGTCCGCTCTGCTGCCGACAACCCCGTCATGTGTAGGGCTTCCCTCTGATGACCAGACTTCACAGCGTTCAATTGTAAGCTTAGAACCTCTGGTTGAGTTTTTGCCTGTGCTGCTACCTGGGCCGCCGCCTCGCCATCGGTCCCGGCATCATGAGATCTCAACCACGGCAGTGTGGAGGCCAAATCAGCTGGGGCCTGGGAGGCCGAGATTTGATGGGATACAGCAGCGATGATAGAGGACTGTGCAAACGAAATGTGTTTGGCCTGGACAGATGCCACGGATGCGAAGCCGGTAATAAGTTTGTTTTTTTCCTGGATCTCTCTTCTTAGGCGATCGATTGTCTCCATCAGACGTAAGTGCACTGGTTTGCAGTCGTTGCAAGAATTTTTGCACTTGACCGGTGTGTCGGCCGTGTTGATCGTGTCAGCCATTTTTCGATCGTTTAGAAGGGACAAACATCTGGAGTTAGTCATGTGTCATCACACTAGTCATGTGATGTGTTTCCTGTTACTCTAGAGCATAAATATTTAGCATAGACCTACGCTATGACTGGTGCAAGAGCACTGGAACCCCCTTCAATACAAGGTATAGGAGAACCAGAAACTGGTACGAGAAGAAGTCCTTCTAACTGTCTGTCCTGAGACCGGCGCTTTGATTGGGTTTGGTTTTCCTGCCACGTCTGTCAGCTGCCAAGAAAAGAACGAGTCTGGATTTGGACAGGTAATACAGATTTAATACATTTTCCTGATAAAGTGAGAAAACACGAACAGACTAGCAGCTACGTGAAAACTGCTATATGTCTTAAAATGATTAGCAGTGGGACTATAATAGGATGACATAATGATGTCTGAGATGATAGACTGCATTATATTCTGTGGTTTGTTTGAGCTTGTGTTGCGAGGTCATGATGAAAGTGAATACTATTCAGGTATTTTCATGGGGCTGGTGGACTTTGTTGTATCTCTGGATGCACCAGTATCTGAGAAATTGCAGAATAAACCGCTTCACCACATGTTCTCCATTTAAGGAGAGATGGATGAAATTGAGTAAATAGTAAACGCTTGAAAACACAGACTGTTTGACTATTTTCACTTTAATCTAGTATTTTAAAGCAGTGTGATGTATGATAATGGTGCTTCGGTTTATACTAGTTAGAGTGCATTTGAAAAGCGACTTGCGAAATGCACCCACCGCTGATTGGAAGAACCTTGAAAATCATTATACTGAGAAACCCTCTCACCACTAGATACAGATGCATTGAAACACTACTCATATGCATTTTTTTGGAATCAACGTGTGCGGGCTTGTGTTTTCTTTTGTTGTGTAACACTGTGATTGTCACAGAGATATGCACATTTTTATTTAGGTGTTGCTGGAACCAGTCTTGTTGATGCAGCACACAGAGACAGACCCAGCATCCTATCACGCACCTCACAGTGTTATATCCTTTGGTTATCCTCTAAAGGCGACAGAAAATCGATGTTTCTCCTGCTTACAAGTGAACACGCACCACACCTGTAATACATTCCCACAATAAGGGAAAGCGAGAAAGTGGAAGAGAGGGAAAGCGAGAAAGCAGAGGATGAAGTAGCAATCATTTGCAGCCTGGCTGTGAAGTGGATATTACTTTATGTTTTCAGATTCCCCTCATCTCACTCTTTTATTTGATTTTTCATGCTTTGGGTCATTGCAGGGTTTCGTATATTGTGGTAACAGAGAGCAAAAAGGGGGTAAAGGAGAAAACAGATGAGGTCGGAGGCATGCTAATCTGAGGATTCATTTCCAAACACTGTGCTAAAATGTTTCCAACCTTGTTTGTTTGTGTGTCAGTGACGGGGACAGATGTGACTGACAGATGTCAGTCTGACCAGGAAGCTCGGCAAAGAACATTTTCTAAAATGTCAGCAGAGGACAGAGCGTGCGTTGTGCACATATAGCTCTGTACACTTGTGTAACATTGCACAGGCAATATGTTATTTGTCTCAGACATATTGAGAGCAGTGCCTGTTGTTTGTGACAACAGTGACCTTTGCACAAATAAAGTCAAACACAAAACACAACCCACCCCAACCGTTGTCCATATGTACCAACAACAAATCAATCCATCTTACGCTGTCTTAATTCATAATTCATATTTATAATAAATACATGTGTAAATAGTATTTTCCAAGTTTTTCTTGGTTTTGTTATTTAAAAGTGAATGATAAACATGATTTGGAACAATTTATGAAACATTGTTTGATGATGTAAAACAGCATATTTTAAATGACTTAAACTTTTCTGGAGCATCACGAGTCGGCTGGTCGACCACGCACAGATATTCCCATGAATGTTGTTCAGACATTGACATTGTTCAAGCAAACAGTTTTGCTGTGTGATGTATTTGGGTAAAAATAAAATTATTTGTAATTTATTACACACATAACACATACATTATCCTTTACAGTGTCTTCTCTCTCCCTACTAACCCCTATCTCCTTCTTCATCTCCTTCTACAGTCTGCCCATGGGCTTAAATGGGCAGACATTACTGTTAGAAGCTCGAACATGCAGAATGTGTTCAGTCCTTCGGGGTATCAAAATCATTTTATCTCTGTTTTTTCCTCATCTGTTATATCTTTCATTTTTCTGCACTTTTCTTCATGCTTCTCTGCATCTTTTCCCCAGAATGTGTTCGCTGTGTTCACAAGACTTTAACTCTGTGGAAGAACTGAGTTTGTCTAACTCATCTGACTGGATGACACAGCAAGGGGGCATCTACATTTGACTAGAATGGGTTCCAGAAATGAATAACACTTTATCACAGTTTGAGTTGTTCATATCCACTAAATAACAAATCACAGCTGTGTGTTTTCAGTCGTTAGTGTACGTTTACTACTCAACAATGTTCCTACTGGTCCCATTATTAGCACAAGTCTGCTTCACACATATTTGTGGAAGTGCTCCTAGCTTTAGATTGCACTTCCAATTGCTTTTGCTTCCTTGTTTTCTTCTGTAAACGCCTGCAGTCTTTTTTTGCATATCTTTTTTATCTCTTTAAATGTTACTTCCTCTTCTCTGCTCCGTTTATTATGTCCAGTTACGTTTTCTATGTAATGTGTTGTACACTATAGTCCATAAATGTGTGTTGGAAAAGATGAATCTCCTTAGTTGTGTGTGACAGCCAACAATGCAGTGTCACAATTGTTCAGTTAAAGTATGATTTTCTGTAAATAAAGGCCCAAATTCTGTCGCCAGGGTAAGAATTTACCAAAGTAAATCCTGCTGAACGAACACAACTGTCGTCTCCTGTCTCTGCTTTTCACCGTATAAAACAGGTTCATATAATATTCAACTAGTCAATATAATTTTGACGTTTTGAGTGGCACAGAGTGTATTTGGACAGGTTAAAAGAGTTTAAGTAGTGTCCATGCATAATGCATTGTACCATTAGTGGCCTGGTAGCTCGATGGGTTAAGTGTCAGACTGAAATGCAGAAGGTCACAGGTTCAAAACCCCGTCTGATTCCTCCTACCAGGTGTGTCCTTGAGCCAGACACACAGCGCTAGCTCCTTGTAAGTCGCTGTTGGATAGAAGCACCTGCCAAGCAAAGTACAGAGTGTAAACACAAACTGTGTAACTTTACAGTTTGTGTTTAGTTAAAGTTTATATCTTGTGGATATGTATGATTTATATCTGTTAAACATAAAGTTTTATCTACAAGCTGAATTTAGCCTGTAATACAAACTGTATTTATTTAATTTGATAAGTTACTGTTAGAAATAGTACATCTATAGTTACAGTGTGTTCAAATGTGAAATGAAAATGTGTGCGGGAGAAACAAAGGAATCAAATGAGAAAGGAAAGCTATTTCAGTTTAATGAAGCCTGTTGAACGGACAGCTGTATTTTCCTGTATAAATAATCCGGTCACTGCTGCTCGAGCCTGTAACGTGTGTGTGTACATCTGAGCCCATGTGAGGAACTTGTGCGAGGATCTTTATGCATCTCCGCTTGCAGATTAACTGTGGGTGTTTAAAGTTCTGCAGACACAGTTTGAGAGATGTAAGTGATGATATTAGATAGGAAAGCTGCTGACTGCCATATGGCCTTGACACCGGGGGCAGCGAAACTCCCACCAGCACCCAGAAGTGAGGCATTTTATTTACTTGTCATTTTCGGCGTAAAACATGTAATCTCGCTGCACGTGTACCGTTATGTTCGAGGCGACAAGGGAGAAAAGGGGTTTATTGTTCAACATTTGCTAAGAATCTAGATGATGCATATGCAGTTAGCATGTTTTAAAAATAAATTCTCAGCGCTAGTGGGGAAAATCATGAATCAGCAAGAAATTCTAGTTTTCTTGTTTTCAAATGCTTAAAAAACAAGTTTGAAACGTCTTTTAACATAAATACAGTCAGAATCCATGAATTTACAACTGCAGATTGTTGACTGCCTTTAGCTCCTCAGCACTAGCACAGTTAGGAATACATAAATAGGCAACAAATTAGAAATCAGCAATTAGGCGAGGCATCAAACTGGCTTTAAGCCAGGCCTCGAACCTGTAACAGCTCCCAGTGAGCATGGTCAAGTTACATAAAAGTCTGTGATGCTCCATGATGCATTTCTCCGTGCACTGCAGTTATATATGGAAATGAATCAGGGTTAGATTCCATTAAAGTGATTTGTGCCTGATGCAAATCTCCGTGAAGGTGTGTAATGTTTTAAAGCTCAGCTGATTCCTAACACCTTTTTCAAGTCAAAATGTGTGAACCAGGTGCTCTGTTGAAGGGAGTAAACATGTGGGCTGCAGTTTAATTGTCTTATGTTTGCTTGAGCTACATGATGTGCAGTTTAATTAATTGACCATGGGGAAAGCAAAAAAGGAGCAATCAAGTCGAAGAAATATTTTCTGTCCTGCTCAGCTAATAGGAAACAAAAATTACAGCATTGCAGTAGTAATAGTAGTAGTAGTAGTAGTAGTAGTACCTGCACATTACATTGCTTGAGCTTGCCATTTTTAAAGTTACATATAAAAATTGTAATTTGCATTGCTTTGCTGCAGTGGTGCTCCTCGTAGCTCAGATGTTAAGAGACTGACAGTGGTTTTAGTCCAGACAGGGACCTTTATTGCATCCTTCTTTCTCATTTCCACAATTAGTCACAAAGGCTTAAAATGTCCCCAAAATACTGGGAAGGCTTTTCATAAGAGTCGGGAACATGGCTGCAGGGATTTGCAATCATGAGGTCAGATGTTTTGCAGTTCGTGTTCCAATTTATTCCAAAGGTGTTGGATGGGGTTGAGGACAGGGCTCTGGGAGGTTTCTCCACACCTGATTGTCAAAACGATTTCTTGGTGGACTTTGGTTTGTATGAGGGTGTTAGGATGTTGAAAGTCAAACAGAAATATACCGTATATCCTTCTTGCTGTTACATTTTTTATGATTTTGCTTTTGTGACATCATCTAATTTTTTAAAAAAAGCAATAAAAAAGTAAAACCAAAGGCATTCTAAACTATTGTCAGTGCTCTGACTGACGCAGGTATGAGCCCACTGCTTTTTCCTGCTTGGCATTTGAACGCTCTGCATTGTTCCATGATTGCATCTAGATTCATCTAGACATTTATTGTGATCACGTATATTGGACATGTTTGTTTCTGCGAATGTGATGAGAAACTAATTATCCACAATAGCTGCAGTTTAATTTTATGTTAGATAAAATCCATTATATAATAAAAAAAAAAGAAAAATTAAAATTTCACTTAGGCTTTCTCGCTGCTTCTTTGTTAGAAATGAACTTCGTGCATCAAGATGACTAATACACACATGACTGGACCATAATCACTCAGGCAATGATGCCTATTTATGCTCTGTGTTAGTATACATTATGGCTTTCACTTCATAACATTGAGTGTCCATTTCAGCGAGTGATGCCTTATTAATCAAAACTCGCTCTTTTTCTCTGTCTCTGTGTCTATTTCCCTGCTAGTTGTTTGTGTGAATTCTGATCTCGGCTTCCCTGGTTACATATTTGTTTAAAGCCTCATCAAGCACAGCCGGGGCTCAATTATAAGAACTATCTGCCTCCTCTGTGTCCTTGCCATCCTTTCACACCAGAAATAATGTATACACCCCAAAAAAAACAACAACACACAAGTACATACACACGCTGCTTGTCGCGGTTGCCTCACAATAGCAACTTGGCATCTGGAGGAGACACCTGTCACTCACTCTGGCGAACACAAGAAGAAAGTAACAGAGCGAGGAATGTAAGAGAAGGAGGAAAAAGGAGATGAGGTGAGTGAGCGGGGGGAGGAAGGGGCAATATCATGCTCAAAGGGAATGAGGTGCTCTTAAAACATGAAAGCAGAGTCAGGGGTAGAGAGGCACAGCATGGCAGTGTGGGAGGGAAGTAGGGGAAAGCAAGTGAGTCTGTAGCTAAAAAAAGGATGATGTGGAAGACGGGGCTCTACTGCGAAGCACAGACCATTATATAGGCCGGTGTTTAAATGCCTGTCCACAGCTAAACTAATTCTGACCTTATGTGAGGTGAGTCACAAAATCACTTGCAAATCGATTACACATAAAACACATGCATGCTCACTTAGAGAGCAAAGCTATCGTCAAACTAGTATCCATGTTTTTATGTGGATAAAAGTACGCACGTTCACACGTAGGCCAACGGGCACAGACAATCAACCCTAATTAAGCAGCAGTGGCAGGATTTAAAGTGAAATGATAGAGGCAGAGTGGAAAACGAAGAAAGATGACAGTCGAATTTACAAAGTGGCAAGTGAGAGGAGCGCGAGACAAGGCTGCGAGCAGTGCGATGCCTCGCTCAGACACTCAATATAGATGCTGCTCCTCTCTTGTTGGTAGTTGATTTAGCTTAGTATAATCCCAAAGATCATTTACTGTTGCTCATTCAAATGGTGATAAATCTCTGGCAGAGTTAATGAGAGATTTAAATGGTGTCATTGCCTCAAAGACAGCTGAAATATCTCTGCACTATATAATCCTCCCTCTCATGTAATATAGTACAAAACCATTACATCCATCTTCATATTGGAAACAAATCAGGTCAATGCTGGTGGCTATGCACCGCTGATTCTCTGTGGCCCAGGAGTGACTATTGTACCAAAGTTTCTTTTATTTAATGTCTCACTTTTGTGACCCCAAACAAAAAAATTCAAACAAAGCTAACAAGCAAATCGCTGGCTGAGCGGGCAGAGTAGGAGTAACAATTGATTTCTTGAAACAGACATGATAGTAGCTTTATCCCCGTCTTGATCCTTGATCCTGTCTGTTTACAAGGCAGTTGGGGTAGTATGCTTCTGGGATATGGCTTAAGGAACAAAAAATACAGCAGACTTTAAGAGTCTACACAGAGTCTACACATCAAAATCTAAAGTATATTGTTTTTTCGAGGGGCTTTCTATAATTTGTTCTTGTTGTCTGTGAGGTGCAGGCCTTGGAGTTATAACTGTTTTAGCTAATCATGAAGAAAAGCAGTTACTTGAGAGGATGTAGTGAATGTTTTAGGATAAATGCATTCACAGGAAAAGAACTGACCAAAAGCTGCTAAGCTGCTTCTTAGTCAGACCTACAGTTAATCATTGGCTGTCATCAGAATATATATATATATATATATAATGGAAAATAGTTATGGTGAAAGCACTGCAAATTAAAATAATTTTTTAATTTTATTTTAGATTATAACATGAAACTATAGACTTTTACATAAGAACAGTGGCCGCGTTGTCTTTTCTTTGTCCTGCAGGGAAGCAAAGAGCTTCAAGTGGAAAGAAAAATCAATGTTCATTATCATGAGACACTTTAAGTGGTTCCTCGCCTGTTTAAAACAAATCGGAGAAGACCTGCTTGGAACATATTTCTTTATGTAACTAGATATCTTCATGATCAGCGCCTGCCCTGCGTGGTCTATTTTACCACGGCCTCACATTCTTACCGACTTAATGCACCGCTGCAGCTTCCGCATCCTGTCCCACTGTTGGGAAATGTGTTGTGCAGACAACATACTGGCCCATTAAAATGTACACATACAAGGCAGTTGGGGTAGTAATGCTAGGGTGACTTCATTTGTGTCTGTGTGCATAGGGGAAGTAGACCGAGTAAGCAGAGATACACACGAGAGAGAAAATGCAAAAATAACCTCTACTCTCTTTGCATACAGTAATTGGGTCATTTGAAAGGCTAAGCTTATCTCAACACTAATCAAGCTCTAATTATGCTCAGAAAAACTTTGCCCACCCCTCCGCATACAGACACACACACACACACACACACACACACACACTGACCACATGCATAATCAGATGATGCAGGTCACAGCTTTTTTCTGTTTAACTCCTGCCGAGTGGAGGAAAGATGTAAGTTGGCATACACTACCACCGCTGCTCTGCTTTTCGTCCTACCTCGCTCAAACTATGCTGATAACGCTGAGTGACGTGTCAATGGGAGGTAGGGGTCCTGCTCAGACTTCAACGAGGAGGTGTGGCACCCCCTTTTTGGAGTCTTGGGCACCAAAGACTAATGCGTTCAGACATGCAGGGACAGAAAGAGCTGGGATCCACATGCTCTTTCATCAACACTGCAACATATTTTATAATAGGTTCAAATTGGAAAACAAAAATCTATACAGCAATCCAGGTGGAAATATTGGATTTCAGATAACCATTTGCAGTGCAGAGAAAGCTTATATGAATTACTAACAGTCGTTTTTCTTTTCCTTTACTTTCTATTATCCAAAATGTTATTGAGGATCAGATCGGTTTACTGTAAACATTAAAAAATATGAGAAGATTCATATGATTGTGTGTGTATTTTTTTGTGTGCGCATGTAGACGAAGTCGCTGAGGAGCCGGTTGCTCCGGTGCTCTCCTGTGTCTCGCCGTCACTGGACCCGGAAAGCTCTTCGTCAAATATTCTCAGTTAAGAGTGGCGAGAAATGAGAAAAGAAAATCCAGCTCGTGTGAGCGAGCTGGTTCCTCTCTTAATAGCTGTTAGTCCAGTTCCTTCAGCAGAAGGAAAATCTCTCTTCCTCTTCTTGTGACTAAATCATTCCCTGTTCTCTGCTTGACACTGCAGGTATGAATCACCCTTTGTCACCCTCCTCCGCTCTCCTCCCTGTTGTTCGTTTAGTTTCCCATCTGTCTCTATTACAAAGACTGTTATTTTATTTTTATTGCATAAATCTTTCATAGCAATGACTGTTTGTGTACTTTGGCTCCACAGTTTTTGTTTTCCAGGTTCTTGGAGCTAGAAAATTTCTCCTGCTCAGGGTTTACGCTTGTAAATCAAACACACACAAAAGAGGAAGGGGGCAGAAGGCGTATGAAAGGGGGGGGGGGGTGCAAATCCAAATAGCGAGAATGACAAGTGAAATGAGCGATTTCAGTGGAGTGACATATCTGAGGGATCATCTGTCACCGGGCTGTTTTATCGGATAACATGCTGTTACTGCACACTCGCCCTCGACTAAGCCAATCACAGGCTGGCATTGCCCATTTCCAGCCTGATTGGACCAAAACAAGACGGGGAGATTGGCATCAATTCTCTTATTAGACCAGCTCCCTATGGGGAAATGATTTTAAGCACTATAGAATTGTCAGCGCTTGACACAATCGGTTTCGTCCCCAAAGTGAGTTATTCAGCCGCTGACAAACATGAGAGTTACAGCAGCAGAATGATTAATGACGTTAGAGCTCAACTACATATACAGTATACAGCCCCGGAATGAAATTGCTGGATCCAATTGCTCCATCTAAATCCACGTTGTCAAACAGAACTGTTTCTAATAGCTTTCGACTGACAGCAGTTCAGCCGTTTTCACAACACCATTAGCATGTTATTAGCGTGGCAAAGTGCTACACTTCCCCTTCAGATTGCTTTTTCTCGTTGACATTTTTCACACCGTGCCAGTGGAGAAAAACACATTCAGGTGGAAAGACTGAGAAACAGCATGACGGAGACATCAGTCGGGAAATATGAGGCTGGAAGAGAAGGGAGGGATGTACAGAGGGGGAATAGGAGGAGGCGTCACAGCTTTTCTCCATCATACAGAAAGCTGAGTGTAGCTGGAGGAGACTACTGGTTTTACGCCGTCATCGGTCGTTGTGTTTGGCTTCTGTGAAGGTTACAACCAACTGAAAATCCGTTCTCTTGTCCTGATGGCCTTCCGGTTTCTAGTTGGTTACACTGATCCCTCTGTGTTTCCTCTGTGGTTTATTTATCAGCTGTCTTCACAGTGATCATGATCCGTTTGCCCTCCCTGTTGTTTTTGTAATAAAATAGTAGCATTTCATTTTTTCCACTTTCAGAAACATAAAAAATCTGACGAGCACGCCCACTTCATAGAGGTGCAGGCAGCACCCGCAGCTGTTATCATCAGACTGTATTGATCACGCTGCTTTATCATTTTGTACGTGACGTGACACATTTAGAGATAATGGCTCTACCTGTGACCTCTGCCATGAAGAGATGGAAAGTAAAAAACATTCCAACGGAAAACAAAGTATTTGTGGGGATTTTCCATGTTTCATTACTTATCTGAAATGTGACTTTCCTGCATTTTGCACAGAACAGAAGACAGATATAAATAGCCACAGGCTCACTGGCAGTGCTGTGTTTGGACATCTGATATTTCTAAAAATAAGCAAACTGAAGATTATTTTTGTCAATAACGTCTGTAGAACAGTATGAGAAAGAAACTGGACATGTTCTTTATGCTTGTTGTGTAGTATAAGAAATGATTCGGAGAAGAGAGATTTAAATGGACATAACTGCTTGTTAAGGCTCTAAAACATATAAATGAAGGTTCTCGCCTCGAACAAAAGAATTTAGAGGATTTGATGAAGTTGTAAAATTAGTTTAAAACTGAAATAACCTATAACCTTGCCTAATACAAAATGTAAATTATAGTGACTTGAACTTGAAGTGAATGAATCATATTTGTTGACTATCCGAACGTCATAATTTAGAGAAACTGCTTTGCTTCCTGTGTCAATTTTAAATGTGTGAAATATTTGATTTGTTGAGCATTTTAATGGGCACACATCACAAATGGTATGGCATGGCCTCAGGTCATGTATTTCAGGTTACATTAGAGAGTTCTTGACGGTGAATAAAAACACCAGTTTCTTTGCTTTACCTTCTCTTTTCATTGCTGTTTCTTTCTTTCACTCCCAGGGTCTTACCTCTTCTGGCTTTAAATCACATTTGTTCCCTTGTTGCTCTCTACATTTCTATTTTTCTTCCTTTGTCGACCGGAGCAGCCCTCAGTTCATTGCCAAAATTTGGCAGTTGTTTGAATGAAAACAGTTCACAGGGAGATCTGTGGATTATTCGGGGTAACTGGGACACTGTGTTTTGGAAAGACGTGTCACTGTTGAGAGTTTCAGATGTCATTTTTCAATTCTCTAAAAAATTGCAGAATGAAATGTGATTCCTTCCACTGTATTTCAGAGATGGCATTGGTTCTGAGAATCAAAACAACATCAAACAATATCTGCACTGCTAGATACCACAAGAGGCAAATGAGTTGGGTCGTGACTTTTCTTTGGTCTACTGGGTCTAATTTGTCTTCATCAATGTGTTGCCAAAAAAGACTAAACTCAGGGAAAGAAACCTATTTTTTCTGTTTAGAAATTAGGACTTTGCACATGCCTGCTGTGGACTTCTGTACAATAACACTGAAAGGCAGATCACAAGTAAGTAGCAGAGACACATCACCTGTATACATACATGCATCATTATGGTGTCCAACAGACCACTTGTGTCCACATACCATTACTGCTGCATCATTTTCATAGTGAGGTCGAAGGCTATGTGCACAATTAGTACACCAGTCTGTTTTCCACACTTTCCTAGCCTCTAATAAAACATCAAGTTTGTCTGTGCGCTTAAGAAAATATCCAAACATGTCAAGCAAAGGTCTGTCCACACAACCATTCAAAGACATGCGGACTCTCGTATGGGCATAATCTGCTCCACACAAGACATCTTCATGGTTCAGCAGTGTGAGTTAAAATGAAAAAAATATTTTAATCAACGCAGCGTGACTCCACTCTCTCCCACACCTGAGGCGAGCTACGACGAGAAAAGCCTGCGTGCAGCGCAGTGTGTCCCTGATATTTGTCACGAGTGGGGCAACAGCACTCATCACTGCTCCGGTGTTCTTCTCACGCATGGCCACGCACTTGTAAACACCTCCTATCGCACAGAGACACGCATGTGAGCATCACTGCCTCACATAGGTTCCACAATATTGCAGGAACATATGCAACACTATGTGTTTAAAAGCTATGTATGAAGACACACATTTCTGCTTGTAATAACACAACAGTTTCACACAAATGCACACACCAGCTAGAAATGAATTATGAATGCATATCTCTGACTGCATCATCCCTCCCAACTCAGTCCACTCAATCCACCTTGACCTTGTCTACATAATCCTCTCCATTTCTCACTCGTTTTGTACCACCTTCTATCTCTCCTTGCAGCCTCCGTTCCTTCTTCTTCTCTTCCTCCTCCTCAATTACTCCTCCAACTGAGTCTAAATTAGTGTTGACCCGTGCAGTGTGACTCTGCATTCTGAAGTGCTGCATTTAAAGAGTTTTTTCTAAAACTAGATGATGTGATGTGAGAGAACATGAAAAAGAATTAGTGAAAACTAATAGGAGTGTGTGTGAAGGAGAGATTTCTGATTCTTTGTTACAATCAAAATAAATACCCTGTGTTTGTAAAGATTTACATATTAAACATTGTCTGATTATATAGAATCTGTATTTAAATCATATACTAAAATGAAAAGCTACCACATTGTAGAAAAGTTTTTGGGAATGACACCGAATTTGCTATAGCTGCGATGCAGATATACATAACACCTATGCAGTGTGTTTAAGCATAGTCAAAAACATAGCAAAGATAAAGGTGTTGTCTCCTGGCAGTGGTTAAAAGACTTCCAAAGAACTTTACAAGAGACACAGTTGGCAGCATCAAAAAATCTCACGGTATTATGTGTTTTCTGTCGTACAGAGACCTGCAGGAGAATCCAATGAAGGCAGAAACTAAAGACTATAAAAGTGTACAGGCAAGGACTTTATACTCTGAAACCTGGCTGCACACCACCCCTGACCAGCAAAGCACATCAAAATATGCTACAAATATACAGTATACGCTTGAATATGTAGAGAAAAATATTTGGTTATATAGTTGAGGGAGTGTTTCATTGCTGCAAGAATGAAATGTGACTGATATTAATGAGTGTCCAAAAACTAAACAAAGTATCAGAGCCTTGGGAAAAGTATCAGGAAATGTTTGACGATAATTATTAAGGTCAAAGTATTCTTTACAAAATATTCAAGAATCTTTCTGAAGAAAGTTTTATGTATTTTTAGTAGAACGATCAACATTATGTTTTCAGAAATCATTAAACTGTCGTGCAGGGTAATGAGTTGCATAATGTATGCGACTGGGTGTAAATGTATTTTATACTTGGACATTAGGAAAACTGCCTTGATGTTCAACACCCTTTTCCGTCAGCAAACAGAACGTGGCATCGCAGCCTCCACTCAGCCCTGCCCCCGGTTCCCATGATCACCTGCACCGTTTCAATACAGCTGAGCACACAGTGTAGTTGTTCCCATCAATACTACCTATTAACTAGCAGGGACCCAATATTTACTGTGCTACTTCACATCAGTGAAATGTTGTATTTTATGATTGCAGATGAATGACAACAGCTGCACCATGTAATGAGCTGTATTGACATTTAAAGTGACTGATCACAGAGAACGTTGGAGGCGACAGAAATTTGGCTCTTTAACTCTACTGACCAGGCAGCAGTATTTTATTTCAGTCTTTATTTCCATGTTGGGATTAAAACAAAAGGCCTGAGATGTTTGTGGATTCGGAAAGAACCCAGCACCACCTTCCCAGAACACGCTGTGTAGCGAGTCCTTGTGCTTTCTGGACCAAAAAATCATCCGAGACCTCAGATGTAAGCAGGTTATCTGCTCTGTAACTATAAAGCGGCAGCAGAAGTTGTACCTCCTGCAGCCGCTGAGGAAATTAAATCTCTCAAAGTCAAAAATGATGAAATGAAAACATTGGTGACTCTATGTGGGCCTGTTCATCGCGGTGGTTTGGAACGCTTGGCTGAAACGATGATCAGCTACAACCTACTACTGCTCCAGTTCCTGCACAACTCCAGGTCCTTGACGCATGTGGTGAAGATTATGGCTGACCCCTCCCTACCTGGACACAAAAGTGAAAAGATCCCCGCTAGCAGGAGGCTGCACTCCATCAAGACCAAATCCACTCACCATAAGTACAGTTTCTTTCTGTCTGCTGTTGGTCTCATCAGCAAGGACCAGGTCGCCCCACTGACACACTGTGGCCCCACAGTCCACTACCGTCGCATCACAGTAATGCCACTCTGCTCTGCTATTCTCTCCTGCTGTGCCTAAGCCTCCATACTGTCTTTTTTATGACCACTGTCGTTCTTGCTATTTGTTTTTCTCAATTTTCGTATCACCTGACTGTTTTTGCACCAGCTCATCAAGATATGGAAATGAACCTATTTCTGAGGGGATTAATCTGTCTAAACTGTTTTGACAATCAATTAATCATGTCTGTCATTTTCTAAGCAAACATGCCAAATATTATTTGGTTTCAGCTTCTCACTTATGAGTCTGTTTTACTTCTGTAATAACTACTTTATGACAGTTAATGGGGAGAAATGTGTTACATAAATCAGTAAGAGAATGCCCAAAACAGAGACAATCAGTTCTTCTGAGGAGGACAAACATAATGTAGATACTTGAACACTGTGTGTGTGTGTGTGTGTGTGTGTGTGTGTGTGTGTGTATGTTTGAGAGAAAGACGGAAAGAAAAAAGATCTGGTTGACATTTTCCCTCCAACTAGCACAGGACTGGTGGGCAGTGCAAGCAACATAGGTCTGTGTGTGTTTATGCATTTGCTTATGTATTTTACAAATGCCACTTTCTGCTGCCAGCTAATGCCAGCCACCAAGATAAACACACACACGCACACACACACACACACACACACACACACACACACACACGGTTGTTATAATTGTTTTATGCTGCAGGGTTTTGCATTATGGTGTCTCAGTGCACTAAGGTAAACTTTATGTCAGCATCTTCCATTTTTCCACACACACAAATGTACTCTGAAACCGGAATTTCTCTCCTCTCTATGTTTGTCTGTCTCTCCTTCAATTAGTGCCCATATGCTACAAGGCCCCCAGCTCTCCATGTGCTCCTTTTGAAGTGAAGTAGATAAAAAAAAAACTAACGTTTGGGAAACCATAAATGAACCCTTGCAGAGCTGAGAATAGAGGAACACACACGCGCACACACTCACTTCATAATGTGCATCAACCTTAACTCTCACATATTTATTTATATATATACATATAAGAAGTTTATCAGTCTGCATCAGGAGTTTAGCTTGGTCATTCTCAACAACCTTGGTTGGAGGTGGACCCCATTTTGACCTTGAGACTTCCTGCACAGATGTTTCTGTACTCTAACGTTGCCACTTGGATTTGGTGTTCCATGTACAACCCTGCCTGCTAACATCTTGCACCCTGCTGTTACGTGCTGTATTGTCTCAGGGGCATCTTTACACAGCTGTTCTGCCTGGTGTGGTAGACTCCAGCCTCTATTGATCTTGTGCTTAGAGCTTGTTCCTGTGTTGCTATGATTAGTGCCTCTATTCTGCCTTTGTCCAGACACTATACAGTAGGATTCTTCAATGTCAGCCACTTCTATAAATATATATGTATATACAGAAACAGACGTCAGTGCATTTCTGAATGAGCATTTATATATAAACAGTAAAGACACAAAACAACTGACCTCTGCCTGTGACATAGGTGCACAGTACAGTGTAGCATATGTGCTGACATACAGGTAGGAACAGAAAGAAATACTGTCCAGCCACATTTCCTAAAAAAAAAATCAAATTTATGCTGCATTCAGGAAAAAGCGTTCCCTTCTGAATGTAGAGCAGGTTCGAGAAATTGGATTTTGAATTTGTCCACTTCTTCAACTCAATAGATTTCTTTGCTCAGTGTATTCACTGCTCAGGGATTTGTTACCTGTGGTGCTGCGTATTATCTGTCCCTCTCTGGCTGGTCTGCACCAAACATCCACAGCGATTACACTCTGACTTGCAAAATGTGCATAATAATATGAAGACACACGCTGCTTTACTCTCGCACACAATCTTTCTATTGTGTAAATCTTCGCATGGTACTTACATCTCATCCCGTAGGGCCCCGGGTTCACCCTCACAACACTCACTCAGCAACTAAGTAATTAACCACAATGCTTCTCAACAGGGAGCACGAGACAAATGCCGAACAGCACACACTTAAATAAGACCACACATAAACACCTATTTGCATTAGAGGACTTAAACAACAGTCGGGCGTAAACAACAAAAAGAGACAAAAGTAGAAAAAATATTTGCAACAAAACAGCCATAAAACACCATCTAATGCCAGTTTGTCTGGAGTTGCTGCGGGATAAACTTCCCCAAACCAAATAAAAAGTAGGATGAAGCATTTTAGTCTGTGAGTTCTGTCAGAACTAGTTTAGATGACGTGCTGTCTGACCAACAGAGTTTCGCCACTACATCTAAATTAAGCTCTAGTGAAAAGCCACCTGTCATAGAAGAGAGAAGATGCCATATCATTTAAAAACTGGGATAGTGTCCCACATTTTCTACCAGTCTCTGCCTTTACAAAGTGTAAAGGCAGATACTTTTAAATCTGTATACGATACCTGTTCTATACAATGTATATAGTCATTGATATTGATATTATCTGTTAAAAATCTGAATAAACCTGAACTTAGTCAAACTTACTTGGAAGAGAAAACAGCACAAGACAGTCTTAAACTATGTCACTTTATTATTATTATTATTATTATTATCATAATAAGTAAATCAAGTGATAACGGCAAAGAAAAATAATAACGGACCCAAGTACAGACCTGGAAATACCAAAACTATCACACAGCAAACCTTTGATTGGACAACACCCACACAACTACAAATTTATGGCTCCCTTAATAAGACCGGGCCTGACATGAGCTTCAGAGGTGGAGAGCAAAGTGTTTTCTGATATTCTGGTGAAAAGTATTTATTTGTTGTTGGGTTTTTTGTAGCATCTGGTCAAACGTATATTATGTAACAACTTTAACAGCGGTGAGAAAGAGGGAAACACTCAGAGCACACGTGGGTAAGGTGTGTCTGCTTCCATGTGTCATATATATGCAGACATGCCTGTGTGTGTGTGTGTGTGTGTATCAGTGATGCTCAAATTCACTTCTCTTTTCGGCCATCCACTGTCATTAACTGCAGCCACCCACTGGCTTGGGTGTAAATGAGACTCTAGACTGAGCGATGACTAGAAATCCAGATATCTGGGGAACATATTCAAACTTGAATCAGACTCCACCTTTTCTCACCAATTACAGGTAAACGCACACCAGAAACCAGACAACTGAGATTCAAGCGTATACAGCACCATGAAATCGAATTTGAGCACAGTTTCAATGGAATATCACAATGTGCTATACAAATGGTTATATTTCAAAAATCTGGTTTATACGTTTTTTTTTAGTCTACACACACATAACCTTATCTGTTAATAAGCGGATCTATGTTGACCTACTCTGACTAACAATGAGGCAGCATATTTGACTATTTGCTATACTTTCTCACCTTTGTGTTTACGCTATCAGCTGGACAAGCAAGTGTTTACTGTGCCAACCATGTTGTGTTAGTGTTCTTCCATATGTTAAACTAACAAACGTAGAGTAGTGTAAGCGAGAGGAAGACATAGTTTACATTCTTGGCCATTGCAGTGTTTTTTTTTACACCAAACCACAATGTTTTCCTTCAAACCCACACTGCATATGTCTAATGCATGTTCTCCGGTGTAAGATATGTAAAAATGTGAATTCTTGCCACAGTGAAAGCCTTGCATTAAACATTATAGTTATGGCACAAACCGGTAGGTATTACTCTCACAGATGGGACACGTTTTATTTTATGTTGTATGCTGCTGTGAATGATCGTGTGACTGAAAGCTTTCAGATAGTAGAGCACTACACACGGCACACAGATGGAACACCAAAGATAATTTGATGAGAACATGCAGCAGTCACATATGAATAAGGAGGGCCAGTTCAATGTGCATGAAAATTCAGCATTCTCTCAGTGAATTAGATTTTACTTGGTGGTGGTAGCCGACCATATTGGGACACAATGGTGTATATTGCAACTCACTACAGAATACGTGCTTATTGAATCTGTATTTATTGAATATTTCTTTGTCCTGTAAACAATAAAAAAATAAAACAAATCACACCAGGAGGGAAAAGAAGCTCGAGTTGGATTCAAACGGTCTAAAGGGTTTAGGTGTGAAAGCACTCTCAGACTTAAAACAATTTTTAATGTTGATTGTATTGTATTTACACAATAGCAGCAATTATGTAATTTTGCAGCAGTCGAGTCAGGTAAACTTTAGGGATAACGTTCTGTCCAGTTAAGAAGCACAAGTGATCCAAAAAGGGAATGATTTGACATGTGGTGGCCACAGAAAAATGCTCTCTCCTTATCCTTCCTGACTTGTCTTTTGCTAGTGCCCTTGTCACTATTGGTAGCATGAAGCAGTACCTGCAGGCCAATGATTTTGCACAGGTAGCACTTTACTCTGTTGCAAGAATGTTTGCTATGTCTCCCCACAGTCTCAAGAGCATGAAGGAGACTGTCTGAGACACCAGAGGAGCTAGTCAGGGCCATAGACAGACAAATGTACAATGGAGAAACTGCTGCCTGTAACCAGCATGACTGACTTCATAGAGGGTCAGTGATAGTCTGGGGAAGCATATCCTTGGAGGACCACACAAAACTCCAAGCGATATCTAGCTGTACCCTGACTGCTCTGAGGTTTTGTGATGAAATCCCTAAAGTGATTGTCAGACTGCTAGTATAGTGGACAGTGGAGTTCCTTCTGGTGTGGGACCCTGCCTGGCATTATGCAGCGAGAGTGTAGAGACAGTTCACGGATGCTGAAGGCATTTAAGCCACTGATTGTTCCTATTCTTCCCTTGACCTTAACCTAATTGGGTATTTATGGGACATTGTGCATTGGTGTGATTGATAGAAAGTAGTGTGCGTGCTTTGTAGGAACAAATCTACTCTAACATTAGTAAAGTTCTAAAAATCTTTTTGGCTAATTCCACTTTCAGTTCGCATGTACTTTGTTGTTTAGTTGTGTGCCGATTGTCTTAACTCTCTGGTCTGATGTTGTAGTTTATTGTATTTTGTGATGTGTGTGCTGTAGCGCACAGCGATATGCTTTTACATGGCAGATCTGTCCTTATCGAGATCCTAAATTACTGCACAGTGGGTTTTCTGCCTAGAGACAGATACAGACATGCAGAAAGATTGAGTAAGAGCGTAAAGATGAAAGGGGGAGAACAGCACAGCACAAGGCGGGATGGGCCTGAATGAATAATAGGCAATCCATAATGGATGACAAGTTGACCAAATTCTTTCTTTTCTGTCTCTCTCTTTCTCTTGCCTTGTGCTTTTTTCACTTTCTCCTCTTTTCCTATGTGCTTCTCACAGTGACACCATGTCACTGCTTTGAGGCACATGTTCTGGAAGAAGACGGCAACTGCCATCATCCCCTGAGCCTCTTAGCTGCCTTTGGAAGAGAGCTGCTTTACTTTATGGGCTTCTCAAATCTCCTGGAGACGTCCTCTCTCTCTCTTGTCTCAAAAAAAGTCAGATTAGAGGACAAGGCATGTAAAAAAGGGAGAGAGGAAAAAAGAGGGATGGGGGTTGGAGAGCAGTGGGAAAAGGTCCAGAATAATGAACTAAACGCTCACAGACCTTCACGACAACGGAAAAGTAAGGAAGTGTAAATGAGAGAACACTCCTGGGTGTAACGTTTGGCACCTGTTCATGCCCTTTTTAGCACTTTGTCTCCCACAGTTTGCTGAGTAATGTCATTATCTACCCAAAAATTGATAAATCAATGCATTTAAAACACACAGTGAATCCAATGAGTGAGACATTTAACACAGTTGTAAACAACATTATTGCAGTGAAACAACACTTTATCTGAAGAGACAGAGAAATTTTAGGTAAAACTTTAAACACTACATATTACACTCATATTGGTATTTATTAATTATGGTTCTTAAACGATTAAAGTAAAGCAGAGCTGCATGCTTTTGCAATGCACGGCAGTGAACAGGATGCAGAATGGTGCAGCTCCATGTTGTTTTTTGTCTCTAACAGCTGTGTGGCTGTGCATAAGCTCCTAAGCTGGCTTCCCTACTGCACCACTCCCAGTGTTGCACAGACCTCCTTTGGCGTATCTCTGATAAGTTTATTGTACACATCAACACAGAGAGCTGAGCGTATTATGACACGGAGAGAGCTGAAAATAATAGCCACGCAGCCTCTCCCTGCTCTCTCTGATGGTATTTGGGACCGAATCCACCTTGTTGTTGAGACAAAGACAGAAAAGAGGCAGACAGAGGTGGAAAATAAGTCAGAATTGAGCTTGTCACAAGTTTTAAATCCCAGTCTTGCATATTCTGGTTGGGGCCAGTTAAGTGAGAGTAAACACCGCAAAGAAGGGAAAAGACTAGATATAAGCTGAAAAGACGAAAAGTAAGATATACATACAATGAGGGTTTAAACGTAATAACAACTGAGGTGAGTCTTTTTCCACTTAGAGCTCCTCCTTGTTCCTGTAACTGTTGTGCAGGAATCAGTTGGGATTCAAATCACTCAGCACTCTGGGACTTACTCAGTCTTTCCATTACTCAGTCTCAGTCCAAACCATTTGAGTTTTTCCGACTTGGGCTTTCATTTTCAGTGAAAGAAGTGCTCCGTATTTTATACAGTAAAAAAACAAAGATTAGAAACTGTTATTGCCATTTTGGTTTAGTTTGATCTATCCTCATCCATCTTTCAGCTGTTAAACACATCAATAGTCTGTCTCACTCTGTACAGCAAAAGCCTGCAAGAGCATGAGCTGAAATATTTAACACAGCTCTCCCAGAATCCACTCTCCGTATACAAGCAGCACTATGTTAGCAGCATTAACTGCACTCCCAACAATGTTGCCGTCCCAACTGTGTTTCACTCTCTAATTGGCATCCTTCAAGGTTTATGAGATCAAAACTAGATTTTGAACAGAATGTCTCCCCAGTGACTGCTCTGTGACTGAATAAGCTGAGTCCAGGACACTGCAGAAACATATGATAACACCCATTTGATAAATGAGGCACGTTGAAGCTAAATATATCCCAGTGAACGCACATGTGTCCTTTAATGAAATGTAAACAAAATTTGGAGGCATTTGTCACAGCTGGAGACTGCTGCTGAATAAAAAAATAATTGGTTATTGCTTTGTTTTGCAGTTGTTTACAATGACAACTAAAATTGTTTTTTCCATGCCCAACAATGTGGGAATGACATTTTAACAATTTAATACTTTGCGTAATAAATGTTTCTGATGACTGACAGGTTATATTTGCAATCGGTTTAAAAACGGGAGAGTAGGGGTTTCATTCATTGAATATTTCTCTATTAGTTGTTGCCATACCCCAAAGATGTCTGTCTGTCTAATATCCTGCACACCATTAAGTTAATACCAAATCTAATACTAAATCCTTGGCCTACAGATATTTTGTTTTATGCTGTAGTACGCCCACCACAATCCCTGTGCAGCCTTTTTCCTTCAAGAATCAGCCAGGGCCCCTAATTAGCTCCGTTTTTTTTCTGATGTCTGAAGGTTTCCGCAAGCGATGCAATCACGTGCACGAGGCAAAGATGACCTTTGGTAACCCAAAAGTATGTTACACTCGCGTCAGCACAGGCAGCACCGCCCCACAGAGACATTAGTGATGTTCTAAAAGTAAATTAATCAGATGCATGCACATACATGCACAGGAGTACAAATATTAACACAGATTTACATATTAGACACAGGATAGTTTGCCTTTTAGTCATTCTCATACATTTGCCTGTATTGACACGGGGGGTGGAACGTTGACACACAGCAGGGCAGAAGCAGCAGAAGCTGCAGTGTCAGTACATTCCTCTATGAAGTATAAGATTCAGACATACAATTAAAACCCCACTGACTTCAGAAGAGTGTGCGTGTGTTTGGACATACTGCTGTTTGACTGACAGCCGAGGTAATTATAGTTCCACAGTAGCAGTAACCCCCGCACAACCTCTCAGGCTGAGTCCTTGCACCCTGGCACCGACCAACCCCTGCACAGAGGCTAAAGGCAAAACGTTCACTTGAAAATATCTACTAAATGACCGGGGGGGAAAATGCAGACAGAGAGAGGGGGAGGACGAAAGAACACTGAGATGACCAACTAGGAGGGAAGAAGAAATGGAGATGAAGATTACCAGGAAGAAGATTATTTAGGGTAGTGCAAAAAGGGAACGTGTGAGTGGTGGATAAGGGTGACAGGCACTGTGTACTGCTGAGCTAACAGGCACAGGACAAAAATAAACCTGCAAGATCGAGCAGAGGTGAGAAGAGGCAACTGTTTTTTAATAGAGTGAGGAATAAAGGGAGGAGAGGATGTGAAGAGAAAACACGGCTGAGGGGAAGGAGAAAATAGTTAGTGATTGTATGTTCAGGGGGAAAGTCAGTAGAAAACACTGCATGGAGAAGATGAGTAAGTGAGGAAGGAGAGGGCACACGGGCCTGTGTAGCAGTATATGCAACAGCATCTGTACCTTCATCTCCTGGTTTGTGGATAAACTCCTTCCTATTACAGTATCTACTTTTAGACAAGCGGTTTACTGAACAGAGCAAGTTAACTTACAGTTGAGTTCAAACTTAGCTGCTAGAAACTCAGTATTTGAATATTAATGCTGTGACTGTCTAATGTGAAAAGAGGCCATCTGTAGTGACGAGCCATTGTTTTTTGGACTGAAAGTTTACTCTTATTTGTTATTTTTATTTCTCTATTCTCATCATTGTGGTTTCCAGCTACAGTTTTCAGGGAAGAAGCTCAGCTGTATCAGTACTCCAACCAGCAGAAATACAAAATGAGTGCTTAATTAACACAGTGAAACATTAAACACCGATATTTTCATATGTTGGTTACGACCAAAACCAGAGCTAAAAGGAGACTGAATATTGGAGGTTTGGTTGAGTTTATCGCCAGGTGGTTAGGAATACAAATAATATTCTCATGAAATGGGCACAATCTAATTATTTAGGCAATAAGTTAACTAATTAAGACCTTGGCAAGTTTTAAATGATCACAAAACATTTGTAGCATTTTTCAGTAAATGCAATCAATAGTTTTATTAGCTGTAAATTATTGTAATAAAATTTTAGTAGCTACAATAGCCATGGTGTTACTTTTCCCTAAGTTGATGCTCTGTACTGTATTTAAATTTGCATTTCGTATTTGTATAAAATCTGCAATAACACTGGTCAGTTAAAGTTATTGCTCAGGCTCATTGCTATATAGTAGTTGAGGCATGCAGATTAAGTTTAACAGCTACCAATGCTTATATGTTGAAAGTGCTACCCCATATTTTATTTTCTCTTCCACTTTAACAGTACAATATCAACAATTGTTGTTTTCTTGACCCAAATAAAAAAATATTAAGAATTTCCCTAACCTTAGTCAAAACAACCTTTGACGATAATAATTTACTTTGCCTCTTTAAAGACAAATATTATTATCTTGGCAACAATAAGATAGAAGGTGTCTCAACAAACATCTGAAAATACTTTTGGATTTTTGTTTGTCCAAATCATTATTTAGAGTTGTATTACGTTCCACTTACATAAATACATAAACACAACTACAGAATAACCGAGTTTGAACCAGATGGCAAATACAACGGCTGGAGGCTGAAGTCCGTATGGAAGAAAAGGCAACGCCACTGACTGCTGCTTGATACTATTTGCAATTGAATTACAAAGCACTTGATCTTAGTAACAGAAATTGGTATGCGCAGTAGATTTCTAATTATCTAGCTCCATCTTTGGCAGCAGAAAAAAAGCATCACTTCAAACTCTTTATTTGATAGGTCCTGGATCCAGTTAGAAAATATGATGCTGACCTCAACATTGGACTTCAAACGTGTTTCAATGCAAAAAAATATGGTTTGATGTGACGCCTATACACCCACTTTATATATATACAGTCTATTTTTAGAACTTCTGAGCAGCTTTCTATTTTTTCCTCACTCTCTCCACCTAGGCTCTCTCTCTGTCCCAGGTCTGCGTGAGAATGATGCAACATCCATCTTTTCTTAAAGTGGTCTTGCTGTCTTTCCTTCTGCCTCGTCTGTCATTAAAATAATCCAAATCACAGTCATTTCCCTTCCTCATCGAGAACCCATCTGTGTAGCCCCTCCTTTCAGTCCCTCTCCTCATATCATACCACCTCTCCCTGGTGTGTCTTGTGTTCCTCTTGTCACCTTTTTTATCCAACTATGCTAAAATATTCTGTAATGTGTGGGTTTAGTGTGTAATGGAAGTGTTAAAAGCAAAGGATAACAGAGCAGAGGATTATATAAGTTAATGTTATGTACAGTAACATAACAGCTCAGAGGGTCTGATATACTCAGGACTAAAACACCCTCTGTTTTGCCTCTCAGGACTCCAATCATAGATAAGTAGAAAAATTCAATAGACTAACTTATGTGGGGTAGAAAGTTGTTGATTCACTGTAAATTCTCTTTTGCCTAAAATCTGTATGTCATGAATCAGCTGAAGTGATGTGCTTGCATCTCATCACTGCATTTTGACATATCAAGGCCAAATTTTGATAATGTTTTCTGAGCTTGTGCCCATACTGTATACATGCTGCTTTGGTTTTTGTTCAGTTTCCAGATCTTTTCTGCTGTGTTTGTACGTTTTGCTAAGCACTTATAAACCAGTGCCAATCCTTTGTCCAACTAGAAAAACTTTAGAGAATGCATGCCTCTGCTAAAGCTGTGCAATCCTCCAAACATCGTTTTAAAAATGCAATATAACACATAGGTAAAGTCAGTCATGGGATACGTTTGCTGAGGGTAAGTGTGGTAGCACTATTGCTATTCTTAGCCAACACACACATAGTCATAAAGGCTGGAAATGGCTAGCCCGGTTCTAGCCAAAGGTAACAAAAATCCATCTGCTGGCCCATCAAAATCTCTGAAGGGCTGAAAAGTTTTTATTTTGTTTGTTCAGCCAATATACAAAACAAAGTGTAAAAAGGACATGTTGCGTTTTTATGCTGGGGGTTACCAGTCAGAAAGACGTTCAGCCGTTTCTCCTAAACTTCTAAAACAAGTATTGGCACTCATATTGCGTGCTACTCCACATCACCACATAATAGCAATAACCAATCAGGTTTTGTAGAGGGAAAACTCATAACCTGAAATGTTCCTTATTCAGGTGTCCCAAAACAAAGCTGTGGCGGTGGTAATATCTTTCATTCTGTGCTGAACATGACTGCAGACATGGTTTAATAATGAACAATAATACCAAAAGCAGAGTAGAGATCGACGAGGAAGAGGAAATGTAGATCATGAGATCATTTCTTCAAAAATAAATATCACAATTCCTGTGCTTTTAGTCTACTTCCTCCCTTTTTCCTAGCAACTGTAATTCTGCCTAAAGAATCACAACATTATTGAGAAATTATCCCAGCATCTATCTAATGCCTTGGCTTTGATATTTGATGTGCTGGGGAATAGCATTGAATGTTTTATTGCTTGTAGGAAATGAAATGAGATGAACAAGATGACTAACATGATGGCATGATGGACCTGATGCACACAGTCTCCATCTCTGCTTCCCATAATTAGTTTGGGAAATAGAGTGCAGGTATGACTCCACTTCAGTTATTTAGATTCAGTATCATAACGTTGTGAGTGCTCGGGTAAAAAAAGAGGAAAATTAGCCCGTGTGTGAGTGAGTCTGCATGTATGTTCACACTTTTGTATCCCAATATGCATGGGTGCACCTTTGTGCATGACAGTGGACGTCTGTCCTCTGAAGCTGAAGGAAATCTTCTGGCTTGGTTGTCCTGTCAGAGGTGGAACATGAGGTGGAGGGTGACCGTATGTTTCCGTGTGGATTGTACTTGTTATAACGTCCTGTTCATGCTGATATATTTCACTTTAAATAATACAACATTTATTCTCTCTCCATCACACACACACACACACACACACACACACACACATTGAGGCAGAACTGCTGACAACAGTATCTGGATTATCTTCTCCTTCTTTGCTATTCACACAACAATAGCTGTGTCTCTCTAACGATTTCTCTATTCTCTTTGTCTCCACTGCTTATTTGTATTCAACCTCCCACATCTTCATTTCCTTTTTTCTTATATTTATATATTTATTATTCTCTGTTTCTGCAGATACAGCATGTGTATAACACTGACTTTGTCTACTCCCAGCTAGCATCTACTTCTAAAATACTAATCACACTTACTCCACACTCGCACACAGAAAGCCATATACAATATGTGCTTTTATTGAAGGATATTTAAGCCTTAAATAAAAATACATTTAGCTGAAATGAAAAAAATGAGTTCGCAGGTTATGAATATTGCCCCACTTGCACTGGCAGCAGGGCTGAAATATGTGTGTCATTGTCATGTCTGGCAGGTGCATTAGTCATACTGTTGACTAGGGGCTGGGGCTGCACTGAAAAAGCCAAACCACTGCAACCAGTGGTTAATGAGGTGTGTTCAGCAAACTGGCAACCCTAACCATTATCTAGCATGCTGGTGAGCAAGCCACGGGAGGCTATTGATTATCTATTTGACACGCCGCTGCTGAGGAACAAGGACAAAAAAAAAAGCAACAAATGAATAAATCCAGTTATAAATCTAACATGTCAGACATAGGCTTTGATAAAATCGTCAGTGTTTCTGTGTCTTCAGGGAAATCAGACACAGATGAGACATCAAAATGGATATTCTTTTAAGATTGTGTTAATTTCAGCTTCTTTCTAATGATTAGTTTGAAACAGTGATTTTCTGTTCCCTTAATATTGAAGGGGGCAGAAAGCCCAATGTTCGGTCACGTCCAGCACTGCTTATACTGATACCTGCAGTGTACTACTTTAGACTGTAGGTATGGCCAGGTTGATTCTCAGCGTGTCCATGCAAATTACTGTGGGTAAAAATGTTCTGGTCCTTTAATTTGCTTTTTGAATAAGACCTGCTGACATTTAAAGAGTTCTTGTTATATTGCTCTGCCGCTTTACTACACTGAATTTATTGTCTGACACTGGGGTTCCTGTGTGTAGCTTTCTCCCCCTCTTCTGCGACTTTGCCACTGACTTATAATGTTAAATAAAAAGATGATAGTAAATGAATATTTGAGTTACATTTTCACTCTTAAGCATTTCTGTTTTTGAATTTCCGCCAGTATTATTACCTTGAGAGGAGAATGACAGATGCAGTGTTCACCTGGAAGTGATTACTAATACAGCAGTGTTCGGTATGTTGTCTATTCTGCAGAAATGGAGGCAGTTCATAAAATGCTAATGATCAAGGCAGATCCCAGAGTGAATGCAAAAATAAGTGAAAAGGGCATCATTCCAAATATAATGATTACACAAATGTGTCGTTTCAAGGCTACAATCACTAGTGTGATTTCTTTCTTAAGTAGGACATCACCATTAGCTGTAGTGTGTATCACTCTCCCACAGCTGGAAACCAGAAAATCAAGACTATGGCGTGTGATGTTACGCTGATTTACTTCCTGGTGGGGCTCAGTTCATGGTTAATCAGGGACTAAATTTGAGGTTTCATGATAGTTTGAATATGATGCTCTAAGTATTTTAGATGTAAAATAATAAATGGCTTCGAAACAGAACCGTTAGCTGGGAAAATACTCAGGATCCATCTGAAGACGTAATTGACACCTCTCGCACAGCTTCCGCAAATGACAAGTTAAAAATGCTGCTCAGAGGTAGCACTCACGGTGTTTTCCCAGTACACTGCTGAATATATGAATCAGACACGTGAGTAGAAGCAGGCAGTAAGTTGGCTTTTAAGTGACACAATGGAAACGGTTTTACTGTTCGACAATGGTAGGAAACAAATGGACTGCTCACTGAATGTTGGCAACATTCAAGCTCCTATTTAATCATTATCAAACATGGTTCCAATGCCAAGATAGAAATGACAAGAGGATTTCTGTAGCTCTAGTAGTGTTCACATTACACTTCTGATTTTAATAATCAAGTATTTCAGTAAAATAAATTAAACCTTTTTAAGGCACAACAGTAAAAAGTCTGGATTTTCATTGATTTACTTGAAAATACTGCTACAATAAATACTAATATATAAATAAGTTTGCTCATGTAAACTAGCATAACAAACTAGTACCAGAGCGACCTGTTAGTCACACCTATGTGTGCAACCAATCTGCACGCGACCCGAGCCACACACAAACAGCACGCCAGGGCTGAGGGCTATTTATAAGCAGAACTTGCAGAATGAGCTGTCTGAGACTACTGTCACATTCAAATGCACAACATGCAACACAACATACTCAGCTCCAGGTGTTAGTGGAAGCAAAGTGACAACGAGATAAACGATTTGTGCAAAAGATCTGTTCACACATCCAAACTCCCGGTTCCTGTCAATTAGCTACGTACTATTCTTATTAGATGTGATCAAATGTGCTAATAAAACTTCTGTTTTCAATCTCATTATCCTCCTGGCCTTATTTTCACTCTGATCACACACACACACACGATGTGAACATGTTTTTTTCAGCTTCCTGTTACATAATGTTTCTAGGCAGCTTTTCGTGCTTTGAAGACAACATGTTATTCATGAGAATACATCTGCCTTACATGAAACAATAATGTGAATTACCCTGCGTCGGGTCCAGACCTGTGGTCTGAACACTTTCTGGTGACAACCTGAAGTCCTGCACCATGTAGAGTATGATTCTGCATTTAGTAGTTTTCTCTCTTCCTCTTCTCCTCCTCCTTCCACGTTTTCTCTCTCTTCCTCCATTTTGTAATACATGCCACAGCGTAACACATTGTGTGACAGTAATAATTATCTGTGAGGAACCGTGGGCTGAATATAAATACATATATTAATTGAAACGTTGAATTTTTTAGGAATCAAGTTATTTGAGTTTCTTGAAGAATCGTTTTAGCTCTGGACTGGAAGCACCACGTGAAACTGAACGCGAGTGATGGATATTCACCCTCAGAGGTTGTCCTCAGCTGTGTTCCTGAAGAAAGTGACAGCCCAGGAGACAAACAGTAGACAAACAAGGTAAATGTCTTTTTTGTGCAGCTATAACGTTACTTCGCCAGTTTAAATCCAACAAGTACAATTAAAATCTGTAAAACAAGCTTCCGAGGAGAAATCCTATTACTGGCCTGCTGAATGTACACTAGTATGTAGATTTACAACAACAACCAGATTACTACTGTGCGTGTTAACAAAAATGAGCAGCGAGTGAATCAGAGAAAAGGGCCAGAAGTTTTTTTCTAGTTCTAAGCTGCAAGAGGCACAGAAACATAATACATGCAGGATTAACAATAATATTTTCATATTACATTTTCAGTTTCAACTCCATTTAGACGAGCACGGATCTTTTCAGTAAAGAAGTAGTTACTTCAATTATATCGTGATAATTATCAACATGACAAAAAGAAAAGATAACATTTTCTGCCACACTGTGAAAAATGTAAACCTCTCTACTCACTTCTAATCTGTCCTACTGCGTGATAAAGGTACTTTGCTGTTTGTTGAAGGGTGTTTTTATAGCTCGCACTTGCAGGAGGTGGTGGCAGGACATGTCAAATCTGGAAGCAGTTTCGTGGACCTGTGGGCTGATACCAGTTCACATGTCGGGTGGTGCTAAAAAACACCGCATGAGAGTGACTCTGCACGTGTCCAGAGCAATCCTGATGAGTTATTGACAGGAAACAGGGTCAACGGTTCACTTGTTTAAAATTACACATTATTAGTTTAATTGCACTAATTAATTTCTAATGGCTATATTATATTGCAGTTATAGAAAAGCTATAGGACGATGGTCAACAGTGGTTGAGCCCAGGCCTCTTCTAGTTCCTGTACTCACAGTTTACAGCCATAGTTCACAATTTGCATTTCAGTGTAATTTCTGCATTTCATTAAATGTTAACAGGCTGGGCTTTTTTGGAGGTGTTGGTTGTTGTGAGTCTCTGAAAGGAGGAGGAGGAGGAGGAGGAGGAGGAAGGGGAGCATTGGTGAAAAGGTCATCGGGTTGTCATTAATAAAACTGTTGTGTTTCTGCTCAACGCAGCACAATGTGACATACCATCCATTCACTCTCAGAATAACTGTTCCCCCAGGGATGAAGTACTTTTCACACAGGCCTTCCATTATCAGAACCATTGGCTAAAGACTGACATCAATAGGTACAACTGAAAGCTGACCAAAGCGAAGACGTGTTACTGCGGGGTCACTGGACCATCTTCTTGTGTAACAGTCATTCAGGTGTAAAGGTCAGTGCTTACAACTTGTGTGTTTTTGTGTGGCTCTATGTGTGTATGTGTGTGTGTGTGTGTGTGTGTGTGCGTCTAGTGCGTGCTGAGCAGGTATCTGTAATAAGGCGTCAAATAACATGTTTCATTCCACAGAAGATTTTTCTCTGACTTAGATGAGGTTGGAGAAAAATAGCACACATGTACTAAATAAGTTTCCTTGCGCTGATGAGAGAAACAAACACAACTGAAGTAATTTTAATTTAAATTGAAACTTTAATGCCAAACGACATTACTGCAGTTGCTGCTCTTCTACATACACGCATAAAATATTTTTCTCTTTTACACTTGGCGCACAGGTAATTCACTCACCACGGAATCAAAATCTCACCACATCATGTCATCTACATCTTGCTGTAGGCCCCTTTAGCGTGCACTATCTGCAGGTACTGCACACAGTATAATGCTTTTTGAAATGGGTGGGTAAGCTCAGCATCACGTGCTATATTATTGTTTATAAAGTGATTTTTGTTCAACTGGGAGGAGCAAAAGGGGGGAAAAAAGCGATAAGCCTGAAATACTGTGTGATATAATAGTTTACACATGCGGGTATTAGAGAAGTAAGATTAACTGGTACGATAAAATATTAGATAATGCTTAATAAATAGGCCTGCCAGCCTGCCAACATGGAACGACCCTATTATGTCGAAGCAGAACATGCAGCTGAGGCACATCACGTACTGGTAAATGTTGCGTGAGCAGACATTACCGATTAAAAGGAAAAGACGTGGATTTGTTCTCTGAAAGCGAAAAGGATTTTTCTCTACTTCACATCAGCAGGAGAATTTTTACCATATGTGTCTAAAGTCGTGACTTTACCCCTACAGGGGTTAAGACTGATTGAGGCAAAAACTAAAGCATCAATAAAGCAAAATTTAAGTTTGTGGTGACAAATAGAAAGTTAGAGGATTACCAATGTAATTACAAATCATTCTATGGAAAGTTCTAAACAATTTGTCATCTTTCTGTGTTTTCTTGCAAATGATCAACCTTTAGTAAGGTTAAGGATTAAGCTGCTTTCCCTGGACACGTTTAGTGCCTGTGTAAACTGTCATGTAGTACTTACAGTTGCAAACAGACCAATATTGCCTCACTGGGGATAAGGCTCGGTCCAAAAAGTGTGTGGCTGCCTAGTAAACTGGGCAGATGTGACATCCAACCAAATCATCATCCACAAAACTGTAGTGTGATAAAAAATATGAATACACCTTAACACTAAATACTAAACTGTTAACGATTGTGATTTATTTCAGCCCCAAAATTAACCAGTTCTCCTCGTGTTGAAGGGTTGACATTCATTTATAGTCAGAAGCCTACCCTGTGCCTCTCTCGACCAGCCCCTGTCTGAAAGCAAGACTAACTGGTGGCTACAATGAAGGACTGAAAAATTAAGTGCAGCGTTTCTTTTTACATAAATATGCAGAAACTAATGCATTAGTGAGCAAATAAGTGTCCATCAGCTGAGCCGAATGAAGCTAATAGTGACAGAAAAGCACCAACAGTGAAATGACTCATCTGTACATCACTGAAACATGGCCGGTCCTGATGTACATAAGGAACAAACATCAATAAACTCTTGACTCTTGCGGGTCGAAGACGACGTGAGACGCCTGTGGACCAACGCAGTGAAGCATGTGCATAACTATGGCACACACATTTAAATGATATAAATATAAATATGTGCATACAATTATAGAATGTCATCATTTTAACACAACTTTCCACTTACTGTACTACTACTTTACATACTATTGTGCTGCAGTGCTTCAGGCAGTGGACGGCCAGTGGACGTGCTGCTGCTGCTGAGAGTGAGAAAAAGCAGTGCAGATGTGTCATTGTATAAGTTTAAAGTGGTAAAGTTGCCGCACCCGGGCTTCAGACAGGTTTTTAGAGGAAATTAATTCAAGGACTATAAGAAAATACAGACAGTCTTGAGCATGTTTAATGCAGGAAAAAAAACAGAAAAATTCCCAGAAGAACATTTGCATACTGGTCTAAGTTGAAAGACGGTATCTGTACAGCTGGAAGTTAGGGCGTACAGACAGTTGGAAGAATCAAAGCATTGAGTCTTGCATTACGCAACAGTGCATATTCTGAACAATAATAACTCTATAATATCCCTTTCTTAACTCTTCCCTGCTCTGTCTTTTTCAAATATGAATCCTCAGACTTTCCTTCCAAGTGTCACTTTTCTGTCACTGAGTAAAATCCTGGGCTCATTTTTTTATGAAATGTTTTGATTTTATCTGGAAGTGCGCTGGAAGATCACTACAAAAAAAAGACATTTGTGACATTATCTTTTGGTTTAAATCCTCTCACTGAGAATATCGTGGCTGGATAAGTGAAAAGGCAATTTTAATAGAAAAGTGATTCTCCATTTTTATTCATTCATCGTGTTTTTGCTACGCGGTGGCACCATATACGCCTGCAGTAACAGCCATGTGCACAGTGACTAGACCATCTATGCTGTACCTGCTGTGAAAGGCACAAATATATAGTATCAACTTAACATGCATCCATTTAAAAGAACGTTTGAATTGATACTGGTAGAAAATTGGGATTTTTCCCAATTTTTCCCGCATGAATCATAGTTTTGGCTTTAGTTGTTGGGAAGCACAAAATGTGCAAGTAGGAATCTGAAATGTGGCCGCTGGATCTTTGAGTGATTTTCTTTTCTCTCTACACTGAAGAGCACATTGCATGTACTACTACTATTCCCAAACTGGGGTAAGTGTACCTCCAGGAGTTTTGGAGCTCTCCAGAGGGGTACATGAGGAGATTCTAAATTCAGCATCAAATTATTAACGATGAACCTCATTAACTTTGAGAGCCTTCTGCTTATCATTGCCTCCCTTAAATTCGAGCACTTGTTACTATAATCCTAAAAATGTGTTTCATTAGGGCTAAATAAATTACACATTCTGAGTATAACTTTATGTTTTCTCTTCCTCATAATCCATGAAGCTCAAAAATCTATATTTAACCACATTTCTTTTTTAACATCTGTATGGCACATCTGTCCTATTTTTGTTCCTTCACCTACAGTGTCAATCATATTTTCATCAACCTGCACAGACGTCCTGAGGAGACATTGTACTTTGAGGATGAATGCACCCCTGGCTCTCAGTCTGTCGTAAGATCGCGGTATTTTAACAAGGAATCCAAATGAGAAGTCGTGAATAATCTTGTTTAAAATCTTGTTGCAACATTGCACATTAGCTTGCTCTTTGATCTGCACAGTTATTTTGTGGGCTCAAGGCAACACGTGGATGCAAAGCAGCAGGCAAACAGTAAAAGAGATTGGATCCTCTTGAATTTTTATCGCAACGGGTCCAGCCACTGACATTGCAGAGTTATGTTCTTATTGTCATGCATCTTGTCTGTTCCATTTCCTCTCACATGGCCATAATTATATGTTGTGTGATTCCAGGATAGATTGAGTAACTTGAGGTTCACAGAAACAATTGCTGCAACTGCCGAGCCCCTTTCCAAACCACATTATGCCCCATCAAAATGCCCTTCAGCAAGATTGGACACATAGCTGCTCAGTCGTTGAGAGCTATTGCATTGTAGCTGAAAGTGGTGTTTTTACACATTAAAACACCAGCTAATGCATCAACATTGACAGTCTGTTTGACATGAAATAAATAATTTAATCTGGAAGCCAAAGCTCAACAGAACGTTTTCCTAATCTGTAAAGGCATTGACCAGCTATCTCCTGATTGAGAATCATTCAGTGTCCATCAATCAGCACCCTGAAACGCATCTCTACCGTGGATTCTCCTAAGAGCACTTCTGATGGTGCCATTATGTTTAAACTGCCATATGTTCAGTAGCTTGCATGTGTCCACATCATCCTCTGTGCTGTCATTTTCTGAATGCCAAGAACAGTCTAATAGTCTAGTCTAAGTCTAATAGTCCCAACTATTTGCTTGATAGAACACAATAAATAGATGACATAACGTTTCACAAGTGAACTGTTTTCATCTAAGCTATTAGATTTTAACAGTATATTATTTTAATGTCATAGTAATAAATCAACTTCTCTCAAAATGTATATGTCTGAGTTTAATGGAAATAAAAGTTTAAGCGTTACCTGAGAAAAAACACCAATTGTAAAGTGATAAACGTGATGATGACAATAATGGTAATCAAATAAGAGCATTGTCATAATAAATAACATAACCTTTCTTGTTGTTCATTATTACATTTTCTTCTGACATTTATGTAAAACAAATGTTAGTTTGATAAAGTCCTCGAGCTAGATGAAAGTTATTTAAGTAACAGATATCATCAGGAAATTGTAAGACTGACAGAGATTTGTTCATAGAGGTGTGTTTTTCAGAGAGATTAACATCAAACTAATCCACCTGAATTTAGATCTTCAGTCTTCCAAAGCTCCAGGGGGAAAAAATTGGTCACTTCAGTTTTTGACAGAGAACAAATCCTGGGACTCCTGTGATGGCATTTAAAGGTTTGGGAAGTGATCGTGATACTGAAATCCTAGTCAAACTCCAAATGTGCCACACAGCCATGATGTTGATATGGCTGTTATGTTTGCTACGTTCCAGAAATCTGGGTTATTATTGACAAATGTTTGAAAAGTAATGAAATGGGCGTGTCGATGTTTTCTGGAAGTAGCCCTGATTGCCTATCAAACGGCTTCATCTGAAAATAAAAAGCAAAGACTCTGATGTCCTTATTAGTCTGATTTTTGATCCTGTAACAAAGCAAATGTAGCCTCTTCAACCTATGTTGACATATTATTAATCACTAAACCACAAACTTTGTTACTAGACACTAATGTTGAAATGCAGCTGTATGACCCAGCAGCTACAGTGATGTTAACCTTGGAGAGTTATGATGGACCAAATACTGTATGTGTTTATGACACTGATAAAACATATCTGGTACACATACCAGTCCATCACATGTCTTCGTGCCTCAGTCAGTCCCGTGAGGTTCAAACTGCTTTTTCATATCAAGGATCTACTGCTTAGAACTCGATGCCAAATTGATTTGTGTTTGAATTTCCACTGAGCTGTACATTTAAAATACATTCAGGCTATTTTCTTTGCCCCAGGTACAGAATCTGATCCTTTTGTGAGCTGCTTAGTATCAACGCTATTATTAAATAAAAGAGTGTGGACTTTGAATATCAAAGGTTCAGTTTTCTTTTGATTTTCTTTGTGAGGAATCTGTCTCTGCATGATGGAAATCGATCAAATACATTCTCCATTAATCTTACTCTCACTTGTGTGAGGGGAAAAAAAACATTTTTAAAAAAAACCTGTTTCTCCCTGCACTGCTGCCTCTCTGGGCTCCCAGGAGTAGTGCTCAGTGGGCAGCCTGTGCTAACACGCGCATATGCACTGACCGTATACACACACCCACACACACACATATACGCAGAGAGAATGGGTAATCTGTCTGATTGAAAGAGCTTTCAGACGGGTAATTAAATTTCCCAATGATCCGCTGTGGTGGCTACACATGAAGCCAGCTTTCAGAGGTTAGCAGACAACCGAGACCCACAGCAATAACACACCGCTACTGCCACAGAGAGAGAGGGGTTATATTTCATGTTGACAAGGACAAGATAAACACTGGGGCCTTTAACGACCATTAGCTCAACCCTAACCTTCATCTTCAGCACCTCCACCACCCCAAAATAATCCAAAAACAAGCACACACAAACACGGCACACATGTACTCACCAGTAACGACAGCATAAAACATTTTTTAATACAATATGTGATAATACAACATACACCTGTAATACACAGGTGCAGCATTACATGCAAAATTAGGAAAGTATTGATGTTAGATGTTGTGTTTTGACACTTCCAGGACGCAGTTCGCTTAGCAACAGCTAGCCGCGGCTAGCACACAGTATGCTGTTTAATCTCTCCCAAAACAGAAATGTACAATATTGCATGGTATTTCTGCAGGTGAACGACAGCAGTGGCTGTGTGCAGCGACAGACTCTTTCTGTCCGGGCGAAGATGCCAGGTGTTATACTGTTGTGTACAGAGACCAAAACCACGATGCTCTTGTTTGTACCTATTTGTTTCCTTTTCACAGCTCACAGCATGTTTTGTACACTCAATATATAACGAGGCAACATGATGAGAGATAAACTAAATTGTTGAACTGCTATCTAATTTTCCAAATGCATCGTTGGTTCTAAGAAATAAAAACTGAAAATAATGAGCCCAAAATTAGTCAATCTGTGATCACAGTTCTGGATTAGAGAAGAAAGCAAACTTGTTTTCAGCTTGTTTCCTTGTTGCAAGTGACTGGTTTCACTTACTGGATTCATCCTCCCAGGTTGAAATAAACGAGCAGCACTGTAAGTAGGACATGTTGTCTGGTCTTAGCAAATAGAGGCAGAAAAACGCAATAACAGCCGCCCATTGGGCTAAATGTAGCATATCGGCAACGATAAGAGGAACAGGGGTTATAAAGGCAACTGTGTGATTTGAACACCAATTGGCATGGCAACCAGCCCTGGCCGAGCAGCCTAAATTAATTGAGATCTCCCAAGTGAGGCAAAGGCCAAGGTAATGGAGCTGCTGGGCTCAGTCTGTTAAGCTCAAAAGGCACTAGCAAGCAGGTTGTTGGACACACATGTAGATCTGTCATCAGACGTGACTTTTGCCAAACACCGGAGCATTAATAACTCATGTTGTTGGGTAGATTTAAGTATGAGACTGTTTCCACTGCTGTTGGGAAATCTCTTCGCTTTTCAGTGTGTCCTCCGCACTGCAAGGTCATAGAGGTCAGAGTCAGCACAGAACAGGAGCTGTTGGCGATACCGTGTGTTGCTCAAGGACACTTCAGCAGGAGTGTGTCTGTCTTGCTCTTGCCTGAGGTCAAAAAGGGTGAGTTGTGTGAGAACTACACAGCGCACACAGCCGAGCAACGCTTCCATCCCTGCTTCAGGTTTCTTTTTTTATGTATAGCTACTCAAATATGCTGGTGACAACCACTCACATCTTTAGGTTCCCTGTCCATCTGGACAATATATGCGCAGTGTGTAACTCAGTGTGTTTGCATTGGAGTGCAGTGGTGTGTGTGCGAGTTTGTGAGTATGAGATGAAGAAATGAAATGAAAAAAAGCAGGAGGAACAAGAAAACGAAGTCTTAGAGGGATGGAGAGAGGAACATGTCTCGTACTTCGTATTTCAGTCTCTTTTTTCCCCTAATTTCCAGTGTAATTAGACAGATCTGTGTGAGCTGTGCAGCAAGAAAAATGATAGAGGAGCCTCGGGAAAATAGGAGGAAGGAATTAGTCAGGGGAGACATGCTGCACTAAATACTAAAAATACAGGTGATTGGACTAAATGGAAAAAGAAAGGTGACAGCAGAAAAACGGTGGCTCAGATGAGACAAAACAAATATTACGCTTCAGATGTGTTGAAATTCCCTTCTGTTTTAAGAATATTAAGTGAAAAGATAATTTAATAATGGACCAGAAGAGGACACAGGGTGCCAAGGCCCCGCTTTGGCTGTGGCTACTATACTCCATCCCCAGTGTTCATCTGATATCTGGTTTCGGGTATATTGTGTGAAATTAGGACAACAAGAAAGAAAGAGTGAGATAGAAGAGAAGGATGGCAGCTAAAGAGTGGAGACGGGGGGGGGGGGGGGATGGTGAGATGTGAAGTGGGGTGGGACGGGGAGCAATTCACAGGCTTGTTAAAATATCACTAATTACCAGCTGGTCTTGCAATATAATGAGTCTACCTGAGAGCTGAGGGGCAACAGTGAGGTAGATAATAGCAGGAGAGCACAGAGGGAAAAGCAATGACATGAGAGAAAGTGAAAAAAAAAAACATGACAAAAGGTCAACGAGGTGCAGTGTTCATATAAACAGAGGCACTGTCACATAAACAGAATTATGAGAAGCTGTAATTGTGTGCCATAGGTGCACGGTTTGAGCTGGAGAGAGAACGGAGGTGAGCCTATAATTACAACAATCTGATCGAGGGGTGAAGCTAATGATAAACGTTCTAATTCCTGAATTAATCTTTAGTCCAAAATGTCAGAAAAAAAGGTGAATAGTGCTAAAGGTTCTGGGCCTCTCTTTTCAAAATGATGTGGCAATGTTGTTGTATGTCGTTACTGAATGTGTCAGTAAAATCACACGCTACAGATATTTTCTGCCAAAATATCTAATCTTGCAGACCACATCCACTACTGCTGACAACAGCGTTGTTAAACTTTTTTATTGGCACTCGCAGCACTTTGGTACAGTTAGATTTAAACTTAATACATCAACCATTCTCCCTAACCTCACCAATGTGGGATTGTTTGCCAAAACCTAACCACAACGGGGTCAGAAACCTTACGAGCCTAACAAGCCTATAATACCAATGCTAACATGTTGATGTTTACTATGTGTCAGAGGGTTTGAGGTACGGACCCAAGAGCACTCAGAACACAGGGGGTTGAAAGAAAAGAGGTTTTATTAAAACAGACACATCTAATAATCACAACCAAGGGAGCCTGATAACCACACAAACAGCTCGAACTAAAAATCACTCCATAGGGGAGATACACACTAACACCCAGAGATAACGTAACTAAGAAAACGTCAGACCTAGGCTGAGCTGAAATAATATAACTGAAAATCACTCCAACAGGAGGACAAACACAAGTACTGGAACTAACACAAGCAACTACGCACAGGTGACTGAAACTTATACACGGAACACTCAATGAAGGAAACAGACCAGACGACAGAGGTGAACATTACAGGACAGACACAGACTTACGGACACGCGGGAGGACGGAGACAGACTGGGATCGAACGAGACCAGGGATCAGACCGGACACAAGACCAAACCAAGCAGACGCAGGACACGGAGGGGAGACAAGACAGAGCAGACGATTAACCAGGCGGCTGACTGAGGGGGGGAAAATAAAGGGACGCTAATGACCAGAAGTGTTAACAGGTGAGGGATAGGGAGCCGGGAGTGATCAGGTGAGTGGGTGATTGAATTCAGCTGCAGGTAATGACATGAGTGAAAGAGGGAGCTGGGTGTGTACAAGTGAATAAGTGGCTGGGAGCGGGGCGTGACAGATGCGAGGGCAGAACTGAGTGTGGCGAGAAACACGAAAGAACCACAAAAACACAGGGAGGCGGGGCAGACCGGGGTGAACCGTGACACTACGTACTGTCATCTTGTTCTTATATACTAACCTATTTCCCAAAGTGAACACAACTTATCCAGATTGTCCAACATTTTGTGAGTGGATGTGCCAATGTGCGCCAATAATCACGAGCATAAGGTGGGTGTTGTGTCATTTGTCTGCTTTATTGGGGAATAGAGTTGCTGATCCATGAGGCATGCACACTAACCAATGAAGATACAAATCCATTGTATTGAAATAGACTTAAAAAGGTCAGTGCTTACAGCTGCATTGACAGTACTAAATGCGGTGTCCTTGTGGAGCGTGACAGCAGTAAAAAGAAGAGAAAAGACTGCAGTACCTCAATGAAAGTCGTGCAAATTGCTACTTTAGCAAGTTCTGTGTACTAATTGTGGTGTAGGAGGAATTTATATATATTTTCATTGAGAACACAAGATATATTTTTACAGACTACTGAGGGTCATTACTCATTTTTGACACTCGACACTGGAGTGAGCCAAAGTATGGGACTGGGGGTTGACATGAGACAAATGTCACATGCCAGAAACCAGGGCATCACTGGTGCATGGCAGCTGCTGAGCCAACAGAGCCACCAGGACGCCCCGAGGATAAGGACATGTGACACTTTTGTACACTGCGGAAAATTTGAAAGGGAGAAATGGATATAAGATACTTTAATTTGATCATTTATGATAAAATGATATGATAAAACTCCAGTAAAACTACGTATTCCGAATTCAAAAACTACTGAATACAGCAGTGTCTTAGCCATAGCCGAGTCTGCTTTTGCTATGTCTCACTACACAAATAAATTCCTTAATATTTAAGACGCATAACTACTCTTTCAGGTGACATTTTCTGTCCAATGTCTTTTTTTCCATGAAAACAATGATATGACCCATCAGACCCCAGACCAGAGTGGCGGGAGACTAAAAATGGATCAAACAATAAATTACAGTGTGTAACATTTAGAAATACATGCAGGACGAACATGTAGGTGTTTGAAAGGTAAGACGGGCTTTCGAAATCACTCAGGGGAACAACAGCAGAACGCTGTGGTTGTAGCGCACATATCGCTGACGTAAATGTGTATGAACAGGACCTTTTGGAAGAAGAACATTTTGCCTCACAGTTGTCTAAAGAAAAAAAAAAGTCACGATGTATGTTAATGAGTCGCTTGACAAAGAGGGCTGGTTACAAAACACACATGATTCATAAGCGCTATTCGGCTGCGATGTTGATGAGTAAGTGAGGTTCTGGTTTCATAAGTGGAATGTGCATAATGAATTCTGGATTATTTTGGTGCGTATAATTATTTCTGTGCCTGAATACAATGTTGAGTAAGCATATGCACCTGTATTGAGGTACTGCTGGCTATGGGCACGGCATTGCTGCACGTGTACTCACTGCACTCGCTGTCTAATAAGGAAACGTCTGTCCTACTCATAAATTGTTGGTGAATTCTCTTTTACTAGAGGACGCCCAACCTGCAAATGTATCAGATAAAAAAATGTCAAATGCATTTTTTATTATATCACAAGACATGACTGTGTGATGGTGGTAGAGGTACTATAGGTGGCATAGCACAGCATGCATGATTTCAAAAGCTTCTGCTTTTTCACAGTTCAATCATCCAACTCTGCAGGAGACAGTGAAACCAAAATGGAATGGTGCTTTGTACTTTGTAATCATCTCTGTCACAAAGAGTTTGTATTCTGCAAGGATCTCGCCGCGCTGGGAAGCCGATCAACACTCGAGAGTTAAGTAGAATCCATACGATGTTCTCCAGCTTTTTGACATGCTGCACCATCAACACAGGATCAAGGGAACTCCTGCATCTGACAGCAGCAGACATCTGAGCAACCCTCTCAATCAACTTTTCAGTGATGGTGGAAGGGGTGGAGAAGCACTCTGTCTTCATTTTCTGAAAACTCTGCTGGTTCCTCTGTGATTTTATGATATTTTATGCAGGGACTCTCTCCTGGCTTGATTACAAAGTTTTAGAAAGCTGCTCCTCTCTAAGTGTTTTTGTTCCTTGGCTACCACTGGGTCAGCTATTTGACATTTTATATGTGCAACAAAAGAAGAAACTGTGGCTCTTCCTCAAAGGGATGTGCACTTGGGGGGTATACGCAGCAGCGATCTTTTCCAGAGTACCGTAGGATGCTGATGAGGGCACTTTGACATCATCCTGCTTTGCAATTTTTATTTTTCCCTAGCTGTGAATCTATGCTCCCCCATGCTCCTTAACTGCTGAATTTTTCAATCATTCGTTGACACAAAACTTTGAAGGGAGTTTGAAAGAAAATAGTGATATGCGAAAACATCTGGTGGCATATCAGGAAAAGGTTGTCTAATGGTTCACAGTACTCTCACTGTCTCTGGTAGTCCTAAAGTGTTCCTCTTCTGAAGTCCCAATGCAACCCCACTACTGTTAATAAAGCTTGTAGTGTGAGCCCTAAGTACCACAGGGTTAAAGTGTGATTTATTTACAAATGTAGGAGCTGAATTGAACGTGTGTTTTAAGACACCAACATAACACCATCTTCTCAAACCACGCCACTTTGTAAAAGCCTTTTTCAAAAGATATGACACTGCTCCTTGACAACTTCTTATAGCTGAATGACTATCCTCTGAAATGAGATGACAGACCAAAACACGAAGGAGAAGCTATTTTTGTTGAACGACATGAATATAACTTTGCAAGTTCGGTGTCTGGAAACATTTGCTCATGAATGTGTGACAAGTGTGAGCATGAGTCGAATGTTGATATAACCATGTTGATGACCCGGAGAAGCTCAGCCTCATGCACTGTGTAGTTCTCCCGCTTTCACTGGCCCTGCACTTTCCTTTTCTGTTTGAACTGGTAACGTAAAGATATTGAATTTCTCTGAGCTTCATCATCATCATCATCATCAAATAACTTCTTTTACATTTAATGGCGTCAAATTAAGTGTAAATTGTCATCTCATTTAAAGCTTTACAAGAAAGTGCAGCAAATTAAGATATTTCTGAGCTCTGGACTTCTTCTTTTTGTGTTTTTGAGCAGAACTGCCGTGACTGTGAAAAAGTTTACACCTCCCACAATAACCAACCGCTGCCAAACACAGCTGCAGCATCAGCCTCTTTTTTCTTTCTTTCTTAGCAGATTTTATTATTATTTTAATATTTTTTCATGCTTTTGACCTCAGTAATCCTGCAATGTCAAGTACATTTGACTCACACCCCGTGTGATCAGTGAACAACACGTTCTTAGTTACAGACCGCTATGTTCAACTCAGAAAGTGGGTTACTTGAGTCTGTAGTAAAGTGTGTAGAGGTGGATGGAGTCGATCAGAATCAGAATCAGAATCAGATCAGTATCAAGGTACATTTTATAGCAGTGACGGAACATTTTCAACAGTCTTCGGGAATGGGTCTCTGTTTACTTAGCATGCAGATGCTTGAGGCTGTGCATGACAGCAAAAGCTTGAGATGGGGTGGGGGGGGGGGGTTGGCATGTCACATCAAGGCTGAATTTGCAATTTCTTTGTAGTTTCATCTGAGCTGTGCAGGGAGAAGGGCTCCAACTCAGGTGGTTGAGGTCACGACTGCCTCGGTCAGTGGCTGAGATCTCACAGATCGCAGAACTGGTTTGTCGGGGATGTGAAATCTGACAGGGGTGATGCAGATGGAGGAGAAACATGTCTATTTTAGTGGTAAAGAAATATTGACATGAGTTACGTATTAGTCTATAGTAAGGGAGAGGAAATCCGGAGTGTCATTCAGTGATGTATAAAGATGGACAGCGCTGTTTCTGAAGTCACAGTGGGTGTGTAGCTGTGCAGTGAATGTGCAGCACATTGTGGATGGCAGCTGCTGGATGTGAATCCATGCACATACTGTGATCTTTTGATTATCAATCACAAAGTTAAACAAATCAAATCAGGAAGATGACCCTGATTTATTGTACGTTCAGTGTAGTTGTAGCCCAGTGGTGACAACTGTAATTGTAACAATCATTTAAAGCAAATTTTTCTGACACTAAATTTAACTCTGATTGTACCTGCTTGCACGCTGCCACCTCTCTAATTGCTCTGTTTTCAACCTTGAAAATGATTGTGTGTGGCTGCAGATCTTAAGTGATTTCAATGCGTGATTATCTGTCGTCTCTCAAGTCGCACGACACACCTGTGCACATGCATATTCTGTATCCACGCAGACACACATTTTCCTCGTGTCTCTGCAGCCTACTTACAAATGAATGTGCTGCCACAGTCACTGATTACTGTGTAGCTGAATGCATGTGACAACAATGGGGAGAGGTAAAAATGAAAGTATTTTTAGATGGGAAGCATTTCATGCCTTTCAATTTGCATTCAGTGATGGAATTGTGTGTAAAACTAAAGTAACTGATACCTTTTCATCTGGGCCATAATTGAAGAGACCATTTGCGCGTGTGTGTGTGTCGATATGAACATAGCGTGTAAATGCTCTGGGCTGATTTTTCATACTTCCTTCTGCACCCTTGTAAAATGAGATGTGACTCGGGACAATAAAGGCGGATTAGATTGTGTTTGAGGGTGTGTTTATGTGTATGGCTGTGTGTCGGTTGGCTGTTGTCTAAGCCATATGGACAGCTGGTTTAATGTAAACCTCCAGGCGACGAAGACTAAAAGATGATGAAAAAGCGTCTCGCATAACGGCCGACATTGGAGAAGTGCTGTTTTTGATGAGAGCAGGAACATAAACGTGACATCAAATGCTTCCTTTTTCTTCTAATAAAAAAAAATACAGTGATTTAAAAAAAAAATCCATAGTTGTGTTTATAAACAGAGAGATTATTGTGGGATTATGTTCCTGGGGTGTGGATCCTTGCGAATAGGATCAGACTCTGATGAATATGACAGCTGAACAATATTCGCTGAGGGTTTGAATGTTATGCTTCCTCCTGCTTGTGTCTTTATAGGATTACAAGCATGATGTCACACCACGCAGACAACTTTTTCACTTAAGACGCACAAATCACTTTTGCATGGAAATATTAGCATTCGGTTTAACCTCACAAGCTTGCGTGGAGTTTAAACCGTCAGGTCAAAGCAGGTAAGCAGTCAGTCAGGGAAAAGTGTGTTGCAATGGCTTTTAAATGCTTTCCCCTGAATGGCAAAATCTCTAAATTTGGCATCTCAGGAAGTCATGGCAAACTATGAAAAGTTCCTCTAAACGCTGTTTGACCTGGGTTTGTGTGCACGCCTGAGTATTCCATTTTAGCATGCTCTCCTGCCTGCAGTCTGCCTGTGCTTCTTTCACCCTCTTTCTCCCATTCCTCCCCCATCGCTTCCCCAACATGTTTGTCACATCTCAGACATTTCTTCATCTTGTATCTATGAAGCCTTTAACGTCAGGCGGGAGAGGCTGAAGTAGAAGAGTATGAAATATGAAACAGAGTTACGTAAGGCGGATTCAGTGAGCTGCAGAAAAGTTAAACATCTGTGTACAAGAAAACATTCTCACTCAACAAAATAATACACATACTAGTAAATGCTCCCTAGACTACAGCCTACGCCAAACACAGACCTGCAGCTATTTTCCACAGGTACAGCACCATCTACCCATTATCTCTGAAATGTTGTAAATAAACATTAATATTTTTACAAATACCTGAATGCGCTAATTTCACATTAAATTAGTCACTTTTCATGAATTGTCCTTTGAAAAGTGGAAAAAAAAAGACAAAATGCAGAAAGCATGCAGTGACAAAAACAGCTAATCTATAGTTCTCACAGCCTCGTTCACTCGCACATCAGCAGTGGGAAAGAGTTTGAGGGTAATATGGGATCAGCATGGCTTATGTCTAGAGGTAGTATGTCTGCTTTTATTGTGATAGTCTACGCTACATTATGATGTAGCATAGTTTCAGAATATTTAAATAAAATACCTATCAAATTCAAGATGCCCTGTCGAGTGTCTGTTTACATTTAGTGTTCAAGGTGCAAAACATCCTGAATGTATTTTCAGCTTCATAAAAGATTTCTAAAGCTTATCCTTTTGAACATTTCAAAAGCGGCACTGTTTAGTTTCTAGTTCTCTGCTTTTACCTGTGCATTGGTGTGAGTCCTGGCACATTACTGTCCTGTGTAATGACTGGAACACGTGTCGTCTCAAGTGTGTGCGCACAAGGCGAACAAAAAGGAAACCCACTTGTGAAAGTGTTCATCTTGATCTACTACTGCCGTCCTGTCTTACAGTTAAATGCCTTGAATTTGAAATGAACCTCACTGAATAAAGCACCATTTGCATTGTTTTCAACATTGCCTCCAATAACAATGGTACACAGGAGAACTTCTGTCAGGTTACGGACTCATCGTGCATCCTTATGATGTATTCCACTGCTGGGAGCCAGCATACATATTTAATCCCAACATTTTAGCCTGTGACGAACACAGTGCAGCTCCGGCCCTGTCCGTGTTAAACCACTTGATTCCTACACACAGAAAGATTCTGCTTTCTGTTTACTCCTCCGTTCTTTTTACAGAAGCTGCACAGACTGTCTAATTCGGTATACTCTGGCACTGGACAGTGTTATGAAACCTCTTTCCTGTAATCAGCAGCACGTCCTCTTTGACCTTTATACGGTAGGTAACAGTGTGTGTGAGTGGAGAAAAGTGGTTGGTTTTCCTTTTCTGTTCACCTCTAAGCACGTGTACTTTTACTCTAACGCTATTGAAGAGATGCTTAACAAATTCTGCCTCTTTCTCTAACACTGGACCATGATAAACTCTGACCTTCTGTTTACCACAAGTAAACACAATCATGCAATTTGTGGATGGACTTGAAGTGCTAAGATATGTTGACAGTGCAAACAAAGCTCTTTACCAGATGTTACTATCCAGCTGCTTAGGAACATAAAGTAGTTAGACAAAGCTTCCCCTGTACTCTAAACCTTCAAATACATCTTTCAACAGTGCAAATGAAGTCTAATCTAGTTTTAAATGTAGAACTTTCTATTACTTTTAATCCTTTTATATCTTCCATACACGAGCAAGGAGTAAGCAAAAAAGGAAAGGGTGCAGGGCGAAGAAAAAAATAAGATGTTAACAGTAAAACTCACAAGGGAAAGGTGGATTGTTGCTGCGCTAAAGTGTGTGTGGGATGATGTAAACAAATATTGAAGCGCTAAGAATACGTGCCCTACTGTGAAAACTCTAATATATACATGACTACACAGATGAAATGTAGTATTTGTGAGCCTTCAGACCCAATCACATTCTCTCCAGACACACTAAAGCTCCACGCTGAAGTCTTCGCGTGGTTATTTCCTGTTTTCCTCTCTGTTAACTAGGTAGACTCTTCACATTCGTGGCAGAAATAATTTCTTAGTCCAATTGCAGCATGGCTGTCAGGGATGCTGTGTGAAAACATCAAAGCCACCGCAACCCCATTTTCTTTTTACACCTCATCAATTCTGCTCCAAATTCCTCTTTTCTCTCCTCTCTCGCTGTGGCTTTTAATTCACCACTTACTTAGCCCTAGTGATAAAGATTACCAGAATTGAATTCTGAATCTTATTGCATTCGCAGTCCAAGCATTATGACGTGCACAATGGACAACTGATAAAAGTTATAGCAAACTATTATTATTATCACAACCCTTTTTTTAAAAAGCCTTATATCTAAGATGTATTTAACATTTTATTTAGTACAGGTTTCAAACCAAAACAGACATTACATTACATTTATATTCTGATTCCAGAAAGATCCGTACTAGTGAAATGAGACATTCAATTAAAACTGCGCTTTGTTGAACTTTAACTGTTCCACTTTAAAAATGTTAATTTCATTTAAGCAGGCACTCAGTCTTGTGGTGAGTGGGTGTGTGATAGGCCTCCCTTACCAAACAGAGCTCCCACTGTTTGGTCAAGTCATGAGATAAATACAGGAGGATGAACTGTCTACCAAATCACACATCAGAACCACTTTTAAAATGGACACCATCTTCCATCTACTGGGCTGATGACCTGGTTGGTTTGTATTTGTCTTCTGTATTTGTCTTCTGTGTGTGTGTGTGTGTGTGTGTTTGTGCGAATGAAAATGAGTAGGTGTGAAAATCATAACACAACAACCCTAAAGGCATCATTTTCTAAAGCTCATAGTGTAAACAAAACTTTGCACAGATGAAACTCTCACATTAACATGTTTTTGTTTCATTTCGCATCTTGTTTACTTTAAAGCCGCAAAGCAAAAGCCATTAAAAATAAGTTTGTAATAACTCTTCTGCACTAATTTCCATAAAAAAGTTCTTTATTATTTTACAGACTGTACTGTTGTTCAACAGATTTGCTGCCAGTAGTCATGGAGATCAATGTTGATGGTATTAGCATCACACTATGGGCCACTGTCAGGCGAAAAACTCCATTTGTGCAAAAACATTTCAACTATTCTTGGAATTTACTACTTGCTTGTTCACTTTAAAGGGGCACCACACCATAGACACCAGGGTTTAGTTCCTCCTGATGGGATAAAATCGTGACATGTTGAAGGTCATATTTTTTCAGATATCTAAACTTGAGGTCATTACATTTCCCCCAAACTCTCCACTTGTGTCAATTTCAGACACAGTATGTTCACAAGATACAAAGAATACCTCTAAATGTGTTTGACATTTACAGTACTAAGGACATTCATGCCCCCCAGAGGATGAACTCCTAGTTCCTGATCTCCAGCTTCCCCTCTGGTGTCACCTTCAAGCTAAACTATCATCACGAGAGATCACTGCCTGATTACTGGTAAAATAACTGAGCAAAGTCATAGTATCATGCGGTTAGGTTTTCTCTTTTTTAATTTAACAACCACTTAGTTTCTGCTCACGCACCTCTAAGACTAGAAATAATTTTGTCAGGTTCGTCAGGTTATAAAGGTGGTTGAATTATCAGCATGTTGGTCATTTTCACTTTTTCCGTCCTAGAGTGTAAAGGAGTAAAATCATTTGTGGTCTTGGAAAATGTATATATAATAGGAAACATAATTATGACTAATGCATGAAATCATTTCTTCTTGATCCCTGCTGCTTTTGCGCGTTTGTTCAGCAAAGACTCTACGTCTGTGAGTGAGCCCATTAACTTTCCTTATTTCTTACATTTCTTTGATGTCCTTCTCCTGCAGTCTTTGCAGAAACTAGCCTTCAGTCTAACTTCAATACCCACTGTACGTCAAGCTTCCTCTTCGCTGCCTCTTGATCCTCCTTCTCATAGCAGCGTCGTTCTGTCCTACCCAAACATGCTCCTAATGAGGCCAAACCTCCGTTTTCACACGCTGACACACGTACATGTATCTATGTGCCAGACATACTGAGTGCACGCCCATGTTGTTAGGGTAGTGGTGCAAACACTTGTGGCTTTGGTGCAAAATGTTCTTCCCGTTTGCCAAAGATTTACCCATTTCACTCTCCGCCTCTCGGTCTGTCTCGGTCTCCTGCTCTCCTCCATTCCACCCCTCTCTCTGGGGACGCGAGCGTGAATGTGCCTATGGGATTAAAGCCTGTGGAAAGTGGGACAGCGACACAGATCACAAGTAGAGGTCACACAGATAGTGTGGACACCATGACAGAGTGTGGAGAACCCCTGCCCTGCACAAAACCCTTCTCTCTCTCTCCAGTGGTCTGCACGTCTCGACCCAGGGGCAGCAGATATTACAGACTTAAGCTGTAATCGTCCTGCTTTAGCTGCAGGCGACAGTTGTGCTTATATATTTTCTAAAACAGCAGCATTGCCTTCACTACAACGCCTTTTCTTCCTGCTGGAAGAGAGATAGTTAGTGGACAGAGCTTTGCAAAAATTCACTCTCTGCTCCACTACACTCTTGACTTGTTAATTTGCATCAGCCTCTTCCTGTTCCGTTGATGAGTCGCTTTCTTTTTCATCTATTCAAATCATTCTTTTTCCATCTCTTCTTTTTCAACACCATCGGTCTGACTTGGTGCGTAGTCTCACTGCACATATTTCAATCTTTTGCCTCAGTGTCTCGTATCCATCTGGAGCTCTGTCTGCTTTTCTTAATTGGTCTGTCCATAATGCATAACGCCACTCTGTAGACGGGCTTTGTGGCTCCCTAGCTTCCTCATAGATGAAGGAGAATTGATTGATTTGTCCGAGATACTGTGGTGACACAGTCAATAAACGTCGTCAGTCGAATCAACTTCATTCAGCATAGCCAGTACTCATGTCGTGCGACTCGGACAGATTGAAACAGACAGAGTATCTGCAGTCTGTGGTCTGGAAGACTAAAAATAATGCAGTACTTTTTTTGGGTCCCGCCTGTTCTATAATAGAAACCAGCACACTGAACTGCACTTCCCTGAGAGTGCTTCAGCACATGTAAAATTTACTATGATGATGTCCTTACACTGCACACTGAGGAATTTGCACCACAGCACACTGAGCTTCTTTTTCTGCATCACTAGCGTACATAGAAAATCTAATAACTATTTGAGTTGTTGTGTTTATTATTATTTAAAATAACGAAGATCTTAGTTGGACAATGACCTCGGACCTGTTCAACAGATCAATTCAACTTAAATTCCAGTCAGGACAGAAATTGTCAAATTTATGAATTCATCTTAATTTTAAATTGTAAGTTGCTGTTACGAATGTTGATCCTTTTGAAGATCAGTCGCTCTGTCCACAAGAAACAAGTCAACACATCCAATGAAAAGGGAGCTGGTGCCACAGCTTTCACATAAAAGCTACTTTCTCAGGAGGTGGTTAGATTCCCCACCTCCTCCAGTCACATGCCAAAGTGTCCTTGGGCAAGACACTGAACCCGACGTAGCCCCCGGTGTGACAGATCGGTGCCATCGGTGCATGCTTGTGTGTGTGAATGGGTGAATGAGAAGCACCGTAAAGCGCTTTGAGTACCAGTCTAGGTAAAAAAGCGTTACATAAGTGCAGACCATTTCTATACAGCTAAAAAGTTCATTAACTAATTAAGTCTTAAACAAAATCAGAGCAAACAACAAAAATCCCACAACTGTGAAATGTTAGGATTTCCATTTAGACTGCTGATCAGACAATTGACATCCTACACATTTGTCTATTTTTTCTGTATCTTGTACTACAATCGATTGACTGATCAAATTACTAAAAGATTCTTCGATAATTAAATATTCATTAGTTCCAGGCTTAAGTGGTGCTGTCTCTTTCCAATCGGCATGGACACGCCATGGAGAACGTTGTGTTCATGTGTTAACATGATAAAACTGATGTGACTGCCCCAAAATGTGCTAAACCACCAGAGAACTTAGTCCCAAATGTTGGAGGTTTTTATAGAGCATCAGACGTTCATAACCGAGAGAGAAACGACCAGAATGAAAGTTGAGAACAGGATGTACTCGGCTATTATTTAACAGTTTGACACTCCATAAACGAAGCATTTTGTGCTGCAGCGTGTGTGACGTGTGTGTTAGAGTACACACGGATCTGTGTGGACACCACACGTGTGCTTTTGTTTTAGATATCCGTGGCTCGTTTAGAAATCAACTGATGCACACAGTCAGATAAGAAGCTTATCGTGTAATGAGTCCATTTCATAAATAAAACAGAATATGAATAATCCCTGGAGAACATGTTTCATTAAAGCAGGGTAAATGTTGTGTTTACTCCATTTATGTATGACACTTTATGTCTACGTCATCCTGTAATAACATCCCAGTGAGAAGGCAATCTGATAATCCATGCATCACAAATTCATTTAAAAGTAATATTTATTTAATGTGTGACATTAAAAAGTCACAGCTGATATCAAAAAAAAGAGAAGCACATTTTTGTCCCCCAAAATGAACCGATTGATTTTTTTTTTTTCTCTGTCCCAGCAGAGAAGCATTCAATTAAAAATGCAGGTGTGAGTGGAAGGCATGAATCAGCTCGTACGAAGCAGGATTGATAAACAATAAGCTGTCAGGATGATAAAATATGCCTTTCAGGTAAAGAAAGGCAAGGCTGACACAAATGGGGCAGACTCACACATACTGCCACACATGCTCACACATACACGGCCTTGGGAAGTGATGAGACAGCTCTACTTTTGAATTTGAGCTGCCCATCTTTGGTCAGCCCATAAAATTCCCCTAAGAATCACAGGTCTGAACCGTAAAATTCACAGCGATAAAGGGAATATATGACAACCCTCCTTCCGTCCTCTCTCTCTCCGGGAGATTTCTGCGGATGGCCCGTCCTCTTTGATGTGAGTAGAGCGAGAGCTTAACTCTGCTCTGGCCTGGCTGACTGAGTCTGATTCCAGAAAGTATTACCGTGCTAACCCTTTAAGGTAAGCCTGTGCTCCAGCTCCTTTGGACCACAGGGGGCTCCGGGGTTAACACCGAGGGACTGTAGTCGGAAGGAGAAAACGGGATGTAGGAGGTGAATTGGCTAAAGGCCTGACTCAGGGGGAAAAAACTGTTTACTATCTATATTACAGCACTTTTAATTAAATTTATCTAAGCAGTCTTTGTCATTATTAAAACACCAAACGAGCGTCTAAACAACTGGCAGCAGGAGGGGATTGAACAAGTGGATTACATGTTATTACCCTCTTTTTTTGCTGACGTCTCACGATGATTAAGGAGGAATTAAGTCCTTCCATCTCTGACTCCACCGTTTTTACAACACAATACCCTCACCCACATGCTGTGTCTCTTCCCACCGTGGACACGTGTAATATTTCACAGTGACGACATCTCTATGAGACATAATTGGTTATTACTAGACAAAAAATGTAGCGTCTTCAGGAGCGTCTTTAACTCCCACGCGTACAAGCAGCAGACATGCACATGTGACTACATGAAAACCCTCTTCCCTGAACGTGTCTGGGGAAAGGCTTGTGAAATGACATTTGGAGAAGATGTACTGTAGCTGTCCTGATCTGTTACCGAATGGAGCGTGTAAGGTCCCTCAGACTAGCATGGGAGACAGATGGGAAGAGACGGGGCAGGTAGGAGCAGGCAGAGGGAAATGCAGACCACAACGCATCCTGGGAGGACGGCAGGAACCCTGGCACTCTGCATTAGTGTCACATTTAAAACTTTTATATTTACATTTATGATGGCAAACTAAATATATTATTCAGCGTGTTTACACTTTTCCTGTTATGTCGTTGTTTATCTTTTGTTCTCTGTGCTCGTAAACCTGCATTTTCACTCCCGCAGTTCATAGTAGTGAATAAAACCTGATTGGTCTTTTATTTTCTGACACAGAAAATAGCTTTGCTTTTATTTTGATACACATTATTGTCCACATAAATCAATATTTTGTATTTTCAAGGCCTAACACCCCCAGGTACCTCGTCACGTAAATAAAATTAAACCAGACTTTGCAGCACAACAGCAGTTGTTGGAAGTTGTCCGTATCAATTAGTTTTTGCAAGTTCTGAGTCAATGAATGTGAACACCACTGCTTCTGTTCAATACAAACCATGAGCTTTCCAGGTGCTCAGATCAATGGCTCCTAACTGATTACATTAGACAAAAGCCTCACTTTGACTTACAGGACAACACGTTTATGGTAGTAGCCACATTAAAAAACTATGTATCAGCCTCCCTTCAGCATAAAGTCATTGTCAATTAATGTGAAGATAAAGCACAACCTGTTTTTACAAAGTAGACCAATGTACTCATCTTGCTTGTCCTAAATTTTGAGTTGTGCTGCACAAATCTGCCCTGAGGAAGGATGATTTGCTCTGAGAGTTGCTGCCTGACATGGTGTTATTCACACATATATTCAGAGAGACGAGAGAGAGAAAGGTACAGGAACATGATAGATATTTATATATATGTTACACTTAAATGCTTCAGATCACAGGGGCATATTTTAACGTCGCATCAAGATAACAAAATACTGCTTTTAGAGGATTATTTTTTTAATTACCCTCCCCCATTGCCTTGCTAATTTCCTCAGGGATTAATAAAGTATTTCTGATTCTGAAATCATAAATTAACTGTGAATAACCACTTTTTTTTGAAAGGCTTAGTTAAATTTTACTTGCCACACCCCACGCTGTTTACTGCCAGGCCTGCTGAAAAAAATAAAATCAATAAAATAGAAGTAGTCTGACAAAGTAAAGCACACTAAAAGACCTCAAAAAGTAGCACATCATGCTGCGAGCAACATCTAAAGAACAGCAGGACTCACTTGCCTCAGCTAAGGTCAGTGAGACTGGGCAAAAATAACATCCATGGGAGACTTCAGGACGATTGCTGCTGCTGACCAAAAAGAACACAAAGACTTATCTCACAGTTTCTAAAACACATCTCCATCATCCCCAAGATTTCAGAGGAAATATTCTGTGGACTGAAAATAACATATCAAAATTCAAACATAGGTGGTGGCCTGGTGGTCTGGGGCTGCTTTGAATTTCCTGAACCTGGACAACCATTGTTCATAGAATCACGATGCACTCCACCGTGTCCAGCCATCAGTGGCATCGAGCTCAAGCTCACCCGGGTTGTGCTGCAGGACAATGAATCTGAAACACACCAGCAAGTCAACCTTGTAATGGCGCCATTTTGTACTTACTTGGGTTAACCTTGTGCAATATAATATTTTCTTTGATTTGAATCATTAAACTGAAAGAATTCAGGAGAGGGGCAGGTGTTTAATCACAGCACTGTAGGTAGGTCAGTAGGTAACTCGCAGAGAAAACAGAAATACACAATATAATGTTTGCATTATTAAGAGGTCAGCAGATTCATCCCCAGCTTCATTATAGCATTTAGTTCATTAACACGTGTTAACTGCAGTCAGAACTCGAGGCTGAATTTGTATCTGAGGTGCATAAACACTGCCAGATGTTTCTTCCTGCTAAGTAGTGCACTGCATTTTGTGTGGCTACGTACTGCCCTTACTACAAGAGTGATTGCAGCAGTATTGATCTTGCCAGCCGAGAAATCGACCCAAAATATGTTTGACATCATTTTCTCCTCCTTCAATATCCGTCTCGTTCACACTATGCCCTTCATTCTTTTCGCTCTTCTGCAGTGTAGCCAGTTTTCTTTCTCCTCAGCTGCCTGCCTCCTTTTACAAATCACTCGCTCACATTTCGTCCCCTCACGGAATCACTCTCGCTGACATCGCTTCTCTCCATCACTCACCCCACTCACATCTGTCTAGACTTCTCTTCAGTTCCCTTCTTGCTCTGGTTTTTCTTGCGTCCCACAGCTCTGTTTTTCCCCTTTGTCCATTCCTCCTCCTTTTTATTCTCTGCTAATCAAATCCATCACCTCTTCCTTCCTGCTAAATCGTGGGCATCCATTCTGCTTCTTTCACTAACTTCTTCCCTACTCCTTTTTTGCATTCTGCCGTTTTCTTACAATTCATTTCTCCTAACACCCACACCTTCAGTCTTATCACTTGCTTTTTCTTGTTGTCTTTAATGTTGCATCTTATGCTCCCTCCCTCCCAGGGTGATTAAGTGATGGTTGGGCTGGCACAACTGGTGTATTTGGTTAGGCAGCCCATCTTCATGACAGCTGTGCTGCAGTGTTGCTGCCAGATCCTCATTGGGGCAGTAGCACTATAGTAAACATAACAACAACACAGGTCATACGGGCTTTTTGGGACTCCCTGCGTTACAGGTTAGACATCCGCACTTATTCTCTGCAAGGTCCTCGTATCACTAAATAATGAGTGTAAGAATGATGTAAAAGTTCAGGTGATTTAATGTGTCTATTCCTTTCATCCACACCCACATCCACTGAATGTTCTCCTCTTGTTTTTCTCACACATCTAAATGTTGTTATTGCCGCAGCATTTTACTCCACACAGCATCTGCGTGCACATCTTCCATGAGCTCACACCTGCACAACCATATGAATGTCTCCTGTTGTGTGGGTGAGCTGACATTAACTTATGAGCCAGTGGTGCCATCTGTTTAATAGCACATCTGGGGGGGGGGGGGGTCTCAAATGTCAGTATGCTCTGTTGTGGTTCAGAGAGAGGTCATACACACACACACACACACCAGGTGGAGAGCTGGAATGGTTCCTGAGTGAGCAAAAACATCTGAAGTAAGCACCTTTCTCTAAGCAGTAATAGAACTGTGCCAGGATGATGGTGCTGCAACTCAGTTATGAACTCGGTAAGCTCTGCTAAACTCACTATTAGTCACAAGCTGTTGTCTACTTGGCAGGAGGTTTTCCTCCTCTCTCCACACTTCACATGTTGACAGCATAAGAAGATTAATGCAGTATTGTTTAAAGGAGGAGAGGGAGTTCACAGGGCGCACCGCGGAGCAGTGGAGCTTCACCCTTCCTCCCTTCTCACCGCTGTAACCGTCTGTTCAGCTGTGTGAGAAGTGCACGCTGGCCTCCATCCTCTAGCACACTCTAAACTGCAATGTGAACTGTGGAGGCTGCAGGACACCCCTAAACCGGACCAGACATTTTTATGTATATCTAATGTTCTCAACACATATTGAAATCAACATGTAGATGTCTCAAAAGCATCACAAATGACATGTTTCATCCTTAGCCACAATCTCCCATGTGAATGTTTCCTGACATAATATCAAAGCCCTGTACATAAAAGAAAACCTCACTATGGATTATTATTGTATTTGCTTCCCATATTTGATAAGCACTATACGGTTGAGTGCTGGATTTTGTGATCCAGTTAGAAAAATATCTGTTTTGAGCCGGAATTCAATGTGAAAATAAATAAATGTGAAGTATTCTGACTCACTTACTCTAGAAAAGAGCACGAGTGAATGTGAAGTCATGAAAGTGCAGGTTGCTGCAGTGATACTGATTTTCTTCAGTATCTATAAAACTTTGGACTTTTTTTTGTGTGTGTTCTAGAAACCCTCCACCCTCACTCCAATAAAAGGGCGTCTTGGGATTCATGTGTACAGTGTCCCCAGCTGAGCTTCCGATTGTTATGTAAGACTAAGTGTGTCACATATAAACACATGACTACACATTCATGCACGTTGGGCTCATACGCACACACATGCACCTCTCTGCTATAATGAGACTCATACTGAAGACACAAACGAGCTGTGGCAGCAGACAAACAACACTTTCTCACAGGTTCCTCATCTCCTGCTCTCCCACATCACTCCATCTTTACTTCCTCTTGTCACTCTGAAGCACGCATCAAACACAAACTACCCAAAGAAAATATTAAAAAAAGCTTCTAATTTCAATCTTTCGTGCGTCAGTGTCTTTGTGTAGCGAGCTGGTACACCTTTGTGTGGGCTTTGGGATATGAAGTCATTTTTGGCTTTTTCCCATTTGTTCAACTGCTAATTTAGGAATTTAGTCAGCAGTTGGATTTAGCATCAGTAAAAATGGCTCAGGATGAACTACATTAAACCCACTTGTGGGTCTTGGCAAATGTTTGTGTGTGTTGGGAATTAAAGAGCCTGCTGTACTATCTAGATTCCTAAAAAATCTGATAAAGGGGACAAAAATAGGACCGCAAGACATCATTATTTCCAGCATTGCAAAGTCCGTTTTTTTTTCATCAACTGATTATTAATTTAGTTGGTAAAGTGTCAAAAAGAAAATTGACCTGGAAACAAGTTCCCAGGCCCCAGCATGATGTCTTCAAATTGCTTAGCTATAACAATTAAAAAAAAATTGATCTCGAATAAGGTCAATTACACAATTAGTTATACAACATAAAATGTATGTACTGTTGGTTTGACAAAACTGTGACACAGTTTTCTTAAATTTAACCGTAAATCTTGAGCTACTCAAGAGCAACACAGCTGTGGTCTGTGTTGAGGCTGCTCACGAGGACGGCTGAGGCGGCCTCTTATTTGTGCACTCGTATCGAGAGCGTATCATTTTAACAGAGCTCTGACTGTAAGTGTAAGCACCAGTCAGAGGCAGATGGGCTCGTTAATGCAGTGATGTTGTTATGTAAGACCAGCTACTGCTGCCGCTCCTGTCTGTCTATACTGCAGTGCCCTGTGATAGAGAGAACATTTAAACTCGAGCTGTGCGAGTGTGTGTGGTTTTTATTTTGGGACACTGTGAGACAGATGGGGATTGATGTGGTAAATCAGGAGGAATTGACTTGTTGTCCTGGGTTTGATGAACTCTTCTCCCTCTTTAACCCATCCTTTTCAATTCCCCACATGCTGGGTAACAGCCAATACAGGCTTTAAACACTTTACTGCACAGAAGTAGCCAAAAGCAAAAAGGGGAAGAGATGCGAAGAAAAGCATAGGGCCTCAGAAGCCAAAGGAACAAATAAAAGAAGGTTTTACAGGAGTTTCTGTACATGCATATTAATACACCAATACATTTGGGACAGCCAAGTGCTCCATTTGAGATTTTTTGCGTGGGGTAGACAAAACAACATAAATAATACACGACTGACTTTTTAACTAAATTACAAACACGGCTTCAATATGAATGTATCGTAAGAGGCTGAATGTCTGTGTGCAGCATTTGTTATCTATGAACTATGTCTGGAAATCTGATTTTTTACCCTTAATCCAAAAACAAGGACAATAATTGCCTTCCAAATGCATATCTGCCCAGGCATATGGTCGTGTGGTGCTTACCGGTGTCACAGCAAGAAGGACCGAGGCTTAAATCCAACAGCTGGCCAGGTGTTTATCTGTGCTGTGCGTGAGTGTGCGCGCTCTCCGTGGCCTGCCCCCGTTTTGTCCACGTATACTGGACTCTGGCTAGGTGTGGATTTGAGCGTGAATATTTGTTGACAGACAGGATGATGCAGCCATGATTAATATGGGGCTCTGTAATAATAACTGAAAAGATTTTGGATAAAATGTGAGTCTAGGTTACCACTTAACATTAAACAGCTGCACATAATGGTTACTTGTGTTTGTGCTCATGCATGTAGTTTAGTAATACTTAAAGGTCATGTTCAGGTCACATTGGATCTCGTAAAGAAGAAGAAACTGCTACCAGACACTACATAACTTAAGGCGTGGCTTGTTTCATATCCTGACTCTTGATTGAAAATGTCACTTAACACAAGGTAACCCATCGAATATTTGAATGCATTTGGTTGAACCTGAATTACATGCATATGCCATCTCGCTGACAGAATTACATGACAAATACCTAGAGACGCTTTTATTTGAAAGAATGTAACACACGCAGCGTGTATTTGTTGTGTGTTACATTCTCCAAGCTAGAATAAATGAATGTGTTTTGAACTATCGGGCATGTTAAATGCCTTACCCTATTTATTTATTACTTATTTTTATGTTTCTGCAAGTTCTGTTTCCATGGTAATATCTGGAGTACTCCGTGTATTTGTTTGAGGAGCTGTTTGTAATCAGGAGAAAGAGATTGACATCAAAATGCCACATGAATGTAAACATATTTGAGAGGATATGAGTTCCACAGCAACTGGAAGAGTAGAAGATGGGGGGGGTGTCAGAGTGAAGAGGGGGGAAAAGAGATGGAGCGAAAGGACGAGCGTGTGATCTGCAGTGAGGAGAGCTGTAAGCCCTCACTGCCGAGAGCTGTGGACCCCAAACGCCTTATCGGAAACCAAAACAGCTATCAATTATTCAACAGGTACAGAGTGAACCAGCTACAGAGAAGAAGACACGGGAGGAGAGGAGAATTGAAGGGAGAAAGGGGATAGAAGAAATATATCGTGTATGGGAGTTGGACACGAAGGATTTATTTATTCATTTTGTGCTCAGAACTGTGCTACGTTGTGTGGGTTCATTGATAACGCAGCCGCCATTGCCTGACTATTGCCTCAGCAACAGGGAAAAAATGGGAGACTTTAAGCCTAATGTCCGTTAGTTGACAATTACGTGCAGGTGTACATCAATCAGCCATAACAATAACGCCATCAGGCCTAGTCAACGCTGTGGTGAACGGGGGTCCGCATGGAAAAGATTTCCTTCTGGCCATTGTGAGGGGTCAGAATACATATCGCAGCTTGCTGCATACGTGGCTGCGTAGTCACAGATGGGTCACCACCACAGCATTAACAAGACCAGATGACTGATCAGCGTAGATTCTTTAAAGGAGTAGTCCAACACTTCTAATCACTAGCATCTAATGTAAGAAATTCTATTATGTGGCAAATCCCTGATCATTGTGCTCATACAGAGAGCTAGTGCCCACCGATATGGCAACATGTTAGTCACATACAGTCAGTGTAAGATTTCCAGGTATGTATGGGTGTAAACGGCTTGTTTTTCTAGTGTGATTTAGAAGTGGAGAATAGACTAGATGCTTTCCCCCGTTGCCTCAAGCATCAGACATCAGGTTGATATTTTTCTCCTGCTCTCTCTCTCTCTCTCTCTCTCTCTCTCTCTCTCTCTCTCTCTCTCTCTCTCTCTCTCTCAGTAAGAAAGCAAACAACTATTTTGAAAAATGCCTGTTCCTTGCATTTTAAAGTTTATAGCTTATAACTGCAGACGCGCCGGCATTAACATGAATAATAGTGGGTGATTCACTTTGGTTGGCAAACAAGGATGCTGCGCCAAGTGATCGGTTCGTCCAACTGTCTCCCCTCTGGAGAAAGTAAAAAACCAAAGATCCTAGGCGTGAGAGGGAATATCAATCTGAAATATCTACACATACACACAATCTGGAACGTGCTATCAGCTCAGTTTTATCTAAGCTTTCTTTCTCTTCTAACATATAGGTGACGTTGGTTTCCAAATTATCACAAATCTTTTCCCTCCGTCCAGCTTTCTATCTACGCCTCAACCTCTATCTTTCTGCTCTACTGTATGATACACAGTATACAATATAACACCTCTGGTCCCCAGCTCTAACATTTACACTCACGATTCACGAAGCACACAGACTCAAAAATCCCCATGATCACCGTTGATCACACATTTTGTATTCCATTCATCCAAAAACCTTTTCTCACACTCCTATATGCAGACACACCCATGCACCTCACTTTACGCTCTGACTCACGGCCTCTCTCTCTCTCAGGCACACAGACATATACAGTGCACATTCATGCTCTACAGACTGATCCTGAAATCAGAGGCCTCCGCGGGGCTCCTGATGGGGAGTAATGTCCCATTTGACTGGTCACCCTATTCACACAGGACCTTCCTGCTGTTTGTGCAGCTGGCTCTCATGGTGAGCCGCATTCAGCAGCAACTACTGCAGCTGCAATTAAAGACAACTAGTACGAGTCTGATTAAAGAGAACTGAGGCATAAACAATATCTACCTCTTATTTCTTAGTTATTGTTTGTATTGCAGTGGCTGGCTCCATTAACTTGCACCCTGAGAACCTCAGAACATCTGTATGCAAAAACAAATATGTGACAGAGCTTTATTTCTCAAGAAAGTCGTTGAGTAAAATGGCATCAAATAATCTCATGTCTTTTATGGCATAATTTGTAGAACTGTTTCTAACTTAAAAAACAACATCTGCTCATTAAGTGTTTCAATGTCTTTGCATTGTGTTTTTGAGATCTCACTAGTTCAGGTGTAATTATTTTAGCATTTCTATGTGCTGCGCTGATTGTAAATGCTATGTAGATTCATGATAAGTGTTTGCGCAGTTTAACAGTAAATTGGGATTCGGCAGTCATGCTAGTCCTTACTTAAAAGCAGCAGAAGAAAGGAGCCTGTGAGTGACCTTGAGATCTAACAGGAGCAGCAGTGGCAGAGGTCATTGATATGCACAACCACCGCACAGGCGCTCGCTGTGTGGGGGTGTGTGTGTGGTGATGCGTTTCATCCTCATCTCCACTGTGACTTGCATTAGAGATGTAATTGATAATCATATGAATCCCATTCCAGTCATCTAATCTCAAGATGATTTAGTTCTCTGATATAATATATTTACAGAATCGGCAGAAAACACCACACTCCCTGTATTGTTTCCCTCTGCCTAATCTGTAAAATCTGTCCACTGCCTCAGGATGTCCGTGTTGCAAGAGCAAATTTGGATCAATCTCAGCACTAAATTACCCACCATTTGTTGCTTCACGACCCGAATAAACATTTTGTCACTAATCCATATGTTATTATCATCCACCAAGGCTGTCATAGATAGTAGACACACACATATATACAACAGCATCTTCTATTGTTTCACTGTGGACTTTACTATGGCCTGGAGACCATGCAACTGTCATATCACTAAAGGAAAGTAAGGATTAGTCTTTGTCACTATGCCATCAGATACAGTGTTATGATGAGAATTTAAACATATATTAGAGGGAATACATCCTACCAAGACGACAAATTATTTCAGCTTGTTTAGGACCAACTCTTTTCTTAACACTGAAAACTGAGCAGAAACTAAATAGAGTTTCAGAATCAGACCAGACTTTATTCAGACTGGGGTGCAGAGAAAGCCCTTGGCCCTCAAGCAGAGTGGAGCCTATAGTTGGAACGAACAGTAAATTGAGGTTTTACCATCGCACATTGATTTTGATCAGTGAATTTCAGTAAAGAGCTAAAGTTAGTTATTAACATGTCTGAAGGTAATATCAGAGAGCATTTCTCCAACTCAGATATTGCAATCCTTGTGGATTATAGTACGTTCATTGGAGAGACAGAGAATAAAAGCTAAAGGATGAAGTCACTCAGTAATAGCAGTGATAACAAGAGAAGAGTTTCCTGCCCTCTGAAGTTCATAACTCAAGAAGCAGCAGCTGACCCGTTTGCTCACATTTCATGGCATAATATCCTACAAAACGTCGAATTCTCTCATTAAACTGCTAATATGCAACAAATTGACTTTAAATCATTACGTTTTTCTGAGTGCAATGAATTTATAGACATTACTGTTACTGTGTTCTGTAGAGCGAGTGGAACAGAGAGACAAATTTAAAGCAAAAGATGGTCAGGGGCGTCCAAAAAATGGTGCATCAGACTTCATAAAGCAGTCATGTCTAAACAGACAGACATGCATCACTCATTCAGTGCGCTTTACTTATAAGGACATGTATAGTTTGTCTGGAGAATTGAAAAGGTTACAGCCACAAGGGGGCAGACTAGTCACCCGTTTGCTCAACATTAACAGGAAGCGTGCCAAAGACATTTAAGTTAAAATAACATCAGAGAAAACGGGAACAGAGATGTAAATGGGCAGGTACACAGATGCTGGAAAAGCTCAACAAACGAAGGTAAAGCTGATTATTTACGACGTGAACAACAAATGCTCTAAACCGGCAGAGTCATGCAGATCCCCTAAGCCTTCATGTGCTCCTTTCTTTACTTACTTATTCTGACATGATACTGAAACTGTTTTGGTTGATTTACAATTCTGAACACTGTCTCTTTATATAAAGGATCTTTTTTAGATCCAGTCCCCCCCTTATCCCAAGTCCACTCTCTTGTAATTGGTTGCAGATTGCAGAAGCCTGTCGTTGGGCCACACGGAATCCAGAAAAACCTCGCACCTAACCTGAGTGGGTGGGTGTGACTGAGTAGTTTATGATTGTGTGGATTAAAAAAAGCCATCTGGCCTGAAACTTTCCAAAAGTTTTATTTAGTTTCTGCTTCAGTTTTCAGTGTTAAGAAAAGACGAGTTCGTCCTAAACGTTTTTAGTACATACTGTATGTTCGTGTAGAAACGTTGACGAGCCATTCATGGTAATTAAGCTGAAATAATTTGTCATCTTCGTAGGCTGAATTCCCTCTAATATATGTTTAAATTCTCATCATAACACTGTATCTGATGGCATAGTGACAAAGACTAATCCTTACTTTTCTTTAGTGATATGACAGTTGCATGGTCTCCAGGTCATAGTAAAGTCCACAATCAAACAATAGAACCTGCTGTTGTATATATGTGTGTCTTCTATCGACAGCCCTGGTGGATGATCATTTTTATACACATATACCGCAGTTTTTAGAACTTTGGTGCCCACAACAGTGACGTTACACCTAAAGATCTACGCAGTAAGACCCATTAAAATGAGCCAGTGACAGCTGCAGTCTGTGCATCCATGTGCATAATGCAAGCACAGACTCCTAATTCTCAATCAGGCATAATTATATTGGTGCCAATTCTTCAATGTAAACAAATATAGGCTAAAAATGGAACAGTGACTGTAAAAATGTCTGCTACAAACACAGCACAAAGCAAATCTGACTGGACTTTGACACAGTACCATCATGTGATTGTGTCTTTTTTAGTGAAACAACTTGAGAGTTTTTGTAAATAACTTTCGCTGGGCATGATCCCACAGTGTCAAAGTATACGTGAGTGTAATAAACTACAGATAAATGGAGAGACGACAGGAAAGTTGGAGGCAAAGTCAAGTAAGGCAAACAAATCCAGCTTCAAACAAGCAGGGAAACAAAGCTTCGGCAGCTACCCAAACCTGCCAGCTAGCAGCCAATCAGCCTGCCAGGCCTCTCTCCTCTCAGACTGACGCTGGCAGCAGGAACTGGCCAAGCAGAGAGATAGAGAAAGAACGAGAGACAGACAAGGAGAGAAAGAGAGAGGGAGTTTTCATTACACAAAAACACTTATCCTCCTTCTCCTCGCTCTCTCTCTCTTGTTTTATCCCACCGCGGAGAGATACAGTGGGTAAAGGTGACAGACATAGATAACTGTATCTCAGGCAGACTGCACAATTACTCTGAATTTTTTTATTGTTACTGACAGCCACATATTTGCAGGCGGAGATACAAAGCAAAGCATCAGCCATCACCGCTGAGGATGTGTGTGTGTGTGTGTGTGTGTGTGTGTGTGTGTGGGTGGGTGCTATCCATCTGAAATTACAGGAAGATTAAAATTAAAGCTCGTCTCCCTCTCTCCACCAAGCTCCCTCTGTCTCTCTTTTGTTCTGTCCTACGCACACATACACAACGACGACACTACTCAGCCCTCTGTCAAGACCATTAGATCCCGTCCTTAATGAGGAGATCGCCCCGCTCCTGTCTTGACCTGGGCCAACTAAGTGAGCTAATAGATAATGATGTGCATGGATGTGTGCGTGTTGCTCCCCTCCACGGCGTCGGGCTGCACTGAAATGACAAACGGCAGACTCCCAGTGTCTCTATTAGAGGATGCTTTTTATGATGCTGAGGTCCAGTCAGCTGTGCACTGCACTCCTGACAATCTGCTGTTCGCTTTGGCCTCCTGTTTTTGTTGTTGTTGGTGTGCGTTATTTTTATATTTCTCTGTCATAACTGGATGTGGGTAATTACTGATTTTTGGTATTTGTCCAGGCTAATCAGACCTCTTCCTTTTACACACGTGCACGGACACGCGCGCGCGTGCACATGCATGAATGCACAGAAAGGAGGCTTTGTGAGGGATTGAAGCTTTGCCTGTCAACACCACACAGGCAAGGTCATTGTGGTAAAACCTAATCCCCTCTCCTCACCACAAACCTGCCACTTGTCACAGACAGTAAAGCGCGACGTGCAGGACGCCTGCTGTTGTTCTCTTGTCTACCGGTTTTCACCCTCTGCGGGCCGGTGAACCCGGTGGGAAAGCCGCCCTGTCCCTCGGTGCAGAAGGAAGACAAAATATCCCGCTGCTGGTGGACCGTGCGCTTCACTCTGTCACGCAACTACACCCGCGCACCCACGCAAGCACACAAAGTGACCAGAAGCTGGCAACTTTTACAGCAAATGGCACAATCTCAACTTCCCACAACCCCCCCCCCCCCCCTCCACACACACACACACACACACACACACACTCCTCTTGACAATCTCCTCCTCGTGCGCTCTCCACGCACACTCGCGCCCGCAGCAACAGCACCAGTCGTCCTCGCGCAGGCAAGTCCTACAAACTGCAGTGCGGCAGCGGTTCGCTATTTTAAGAATCATTTTTACATGAAGTGTATAAATATTTAATTCCCTGCCCAGTCCCAGCCGCCACAGCGGATAAAGGGCGGCTGGTAAGTTGTTCAGGCAGCACCGAGAGGCTCCTCTGTGACTCGATTTAACAAGGAGAAAAAAAAGAAGAAAAGACAGAGGAAGCACTCCAAGAATTAGGACCAACTCACAGACACACAGCAACAACAGCCCAGCCACAGGCGCTCCGCGCTATCAGCATCCAAACAAGTGAATCCTCTTTCTCTTACCTCGCCTAAACATATTGGCAGCGGCTGTCTGGACAGTCTAGTAGTGTCTGTGCTGGAGTAGCATCCTTGCGAAGGTCCAATCCTGAGCTTTTGTGGGTTTGATTGTTATCTTTGAATCCCCGCTGACTGCTGGCAGGTAGACGCGCTCTCGTCTCCACGGCGCCTGTGTCTTGTTTTTTTTTTTTTTGAAGAAGGAGGTGGAGGAGTGGAGAGGGTCGGACGATGTTGGACTAAATGAAGCACTAAAATAGGTCCTCCACAGTCACCAACGAAGTTGTCTCCTCCGCGTTTTGTTGTAAACAGAGGAGATGAGGGAAACACCTTGTCCCGGCCCAATCAGTCAGATGCGTAATGTTTCAACTCGCCGCCATCTGGTGTTTATGGACCAACAATGTGCGCTCTGACTTTATTTCATGTCCACATTTAAGAGTGAAAAGCAGCCCAAACCCGCAGGAAAGTTTCTTCGTGTCTTCACCTTCATCTTCCTCCTTGTTGCAGGTGGGGTGAAATGTGCTGTGAGTACCGGCGGTGTGAGTCAGAGCCGTCTACTGGCTCCGTTACCGGAGAGCTCCGAGGCAGCTTCTTCTCTCCCCCTCCCACAGCGAGATGTGACTGATGAAAGCCAGAGCATCTCTTCCTCTCTCTCTCTCCCTCTCCCCCTCCCTCTCTCTCTCTGTTCAATTCAAAAAGCTCGTTTTTTACTGGCATGAAGAGAAGAAACCTGGTTGTTAATAGAAGGGTTGGAGCCGGGTCCTGTGTCGGTCCCTGCCAGGGCCGAGTTAAGAAATCTTGAGGCCCTATAGGCTGTCAGAATTTGGGGCCCCATTTGTCACCTTAAAACAAGTAAAACGTTTTATGCTTGTGAGACTGTGCTGCTACTGATTAACAATAAACTAAAACACTAAAAGTCGCTGTAGTAATAAGATGCTCTGGTTTTTGTAATGAGTCAATATGCGTGGGTGCTGATTTGTCACAGACAACGAGCACTTAAACTGTTTGGAGGAAATTATCTTTTGGGTCTAGGTTCCCATGAGTAATGTAACGATAAAAATACAATAATGAAACCAAACATGGCGGCTAATATCCTGAAGGGTCTGTGTGTCTGAGCTTGAAGCCAGAAATGAATCAGAAAAACACACAGGTTCCAAAAATACAAGTGAAATTTTTACAAATCTCATTACTGCTGTTACCACAAATTAGATTCTAGATTAGAACTCCAACCTGACCGTCACTGTACTGCTAAAAAGAACTAGGGGACTCAACAAAACATGTCTGGACAAATAATTTATATAGAATTTAAAACCTATTAGGTCCCCCTGCTGGTGGGACCCCCTGCTGGTGGGACCCTAGGCTGGGGCCTATAGCATATGTGTCCTTTCACCCTCTCGTTCCCCTAAGTCTGTCTCTAATTACTGCTCCTTCATCTTCACCCAAATCAGTTTCACTGGAACAATTCAGCTTGTGTTTGTTTTTTTATTTGTAGTCCACGAATGTTGCATAAGCAAAATGCTTTTTCACTCTCCTCTACATCTCGTCACTCTTTTTCATTCTTCACCTTTTGCTAATTCACCATCTCTCGGTCCCTCAGTTGCTTTGACATGGTCACTATCAAATCACTGTACGGAGAATATTATGGATAGTAATGTGTTGTGCAATGTTTTCTATGTAACCACAGTGATTCAGAATATGAAAAACATAAAAACACAACAAATCATGAGGAAAAAAGTCTTAAAGTGGACTAGTGGAAATTGAAATAGACATGTTCTATTTCTTGTGTGGTCTGCATGTAGTGTGGAAAAGTGTTGAGAGACCGTTCAGATTTTGTTTAGAGGGTTTTTATCTGTGCTTTGTGACACCTTTGCCCCATTTTGCTGTCTCTAGAGAGGTTTTCTCTCCCACGAGGCATAGTGTATTGATTCGCTTTGAATTTTGTCCATTTTGTCAAGAATTTGGTCGCTTTTTGTATCAGATTAGCTACAGTGGAGGAGAAGATGTTTGTCTACCACCTCATTTTCAGTGCAGAACTGACACATCGCGCCTTCCCTTGCTTGCTAGACCTTTTTGTCGTCCAGTTTATGCCCGTCTTCTGCCTGCACTCCTTTTCTCTGTTGTTAAGTGGTTTTATTGTGTTTAAAGGATATGGCCGGTGATTTCCAATATTTTTGTTATTGTCAGCAAATCCCATAAAAAAAAATCTAAAACCAACAATGAATTGCATTTACTCACTGAAACGTCTGTGAATCTAGAACCTGATTTTAGCTTATTCGTCTGTGCCACAGATTTTCATTGTAGTTCAAAAACCATTACTTTTTACTTGATGGAAATCTATTTTAGAGACTGGAAAGGTGATTGTCGGTCATAGCCTTTGGAGCTCCTCTACACTCACATTTTTTGTGAGGGAGAAACATGTCAGCCAGTGCAGCAGTGTGGCTTACTGATGGCTTTTTAATAGGTTTTGAACAAGAATGGAGGCGAGTGGCACAGGCGAATGAACTAAAACCAGGTTCTGCATTAACAGATGTTACAGTAACATAGAAACTGATTGTTTCGTTGGTTTAGGCTTTTCATAAAAATGTATTGCTGAATAAAATCAAATCAAAGTTCATGGTCCCCAGGGGATGAATCCTTATAATATTTATCTTATAGGCCCTAATGTTTAGGAGCTGATAGTCATCCCCTATATTCTCAAGCTCCACCTTCAAATTTATTATTTTCTTATCAGCTTCCAAATCAATTGCCATTAATTTTTCACGCATGGCGTTAATTATTTATCCCCTAATTTTTTATGTAGCACTGTCATGAGATTGAAAATACAGAAGATTTGTCCTTTGTCTTGGACTACATCAAAAAACACTCGTCATTCACTGATGGGAAGGAATTCATTAATATTTAAGTTGATATCAATCGAGCCATCATCAGCATTCAGACATCAATAACAGGAACTAGCTGTGAATTATGAGCAAGCAAAATATGTCAAAGCACGCAAACAAAAATAGATTTTAAAAAATCTACGTTTGAGTTAAAATACCCTTAAAAACAAACACATAGTTAAGGAGAGAATTAAAGACAACTATTGGTCTATTATTGTGTCGACCCATCCAGCCTCTTCCACTAGCATATATTTACCAGCATGAACTGAGGCAAAGGTACTGTAAATGTTTTCATGTTATATTAGAAAGAAACGCTTTAGCAGTCCAGGCCATCAGATTTAATTTAACTTTTAGATAGTTTTGAACAGCTGCTTCCGATCCAAATCAGCTCTGAGTGAACAATTAACAGTCCAATTACCTAAGATCGTATTTATCGTTTATAAAACATGAGCCTGTAAAGCAAAGATCCGCATGATACATTTGTTTTCAACAGTGAGACAAATATGCGTGTTCATTGTATAAGTGGCCTTTCCTCTGTAATTGGAGTTCAGTTCTAGAATTATTTTCAGCATTATAAGGCCATAAAAATGACAGAGTATCTGTAAATTCCAACTCTCATATGCCCAGGTTATAATGTTACACAAGTTCACCAACTCATCATAAGCAAATGGGAAAAGGAAAATGATTTGTATAGGCACTGGATACTAATACATCAATTTTACTCTTGAAAGTAGAAAGTGCTTCTAGGCCCTATTAGAATAAATCTGCATATTTCTTATGAAATTAAGTTGGTGATAGATTATATTTTATAGTTTATGCTTTCTTTGCACGCTCCAGCATTCATATATGGTATTATGTCATTTAAACATGTGATAACAGTCACAACAGAGTTACATGGTGCATATAAGATGATAAATCAGAATTTAAATATGAATAAGGTAGAGGTAATTATGCGTTTAATGATTTATCTATAATCTATATAGCAGTTGTGTGAGAAAGAGTTAGTTGTTTCAGGATCTGCTTCAGGCTGCAGGCAAAATTACTTCTACTAGCATGACGCACAATAAAGTCTCAAGACTGTCTTCTTACAGAATAGTTATGTCCAGTTCAGAGTTCAGTTCAGAGCAGTGCTAATTAGGATACAAGCAAAGGATGAAGTTAGGAGAACTTTTCCACAAGACATCAACGTTCGGTTCCAGTGTAAACCATAGTTTTCATCTGTAACTGTTCTACAAAATGAAGACGGTAATTACGAGGTTCACTTCCCTTAAGCTAGATGACAGTCTGACTAACCTAATGCCTAAACCTTAATGTCATGTGACAGGGTCGAGGCAAACAATCTTTGTTAACTTTGTTTATACATAAACATTTGGCCTATTTTTGTTTGTTTTATTTTCTAATGTTTGTGCAATTAATGTGACATTTTAGAAACATGGATATGAAAGTATGAATCACATCTTTCTTTAGCTTTTTGTGTGTTAGATGACTTCTTGCTGTCTAGCTGTACTAACGCTGTATGTGAAACCTTTGACATGCATCAGTATCGTGTGAGATAGGTTGAGTGTTCGGCACAACACGAACATGAAAACTAACGGACAGACTGTCATGTCTGTGGAAGTGTACCAAACAGGGAAGAGAGACCATGTCAAACTCTCCCTCCTCTCAACAATGAGTTTGGTTTATTGTCAACTCACTCGGATGTTTGAGCCTTCACTGTGCAGAGTGATGCATGTGCAGAGTCTGACATGACAACGCTGCCTCCGCGTTTATCTGCTGTAGGGGGAGCGTTTGTCTGTGCTCACCTTAAAATCGGAGTTTGACGCGTACACGAAGCGCTTTGTAACATCACAACTCCTTGTCCTATATGCATCTTACACGAGTGAGATGTGGAAACCTAAACCCTCGAGCGCGCACACTTTTAGACTCTTCAGTGAAGACATCAGTACTTTTGAAATGATCCATGTTGCATATTCACAGTTTCTGGATTTTCAGATGTGCTTTTAAGAATTTAACTAGATACCTCAACTTATTTGTTTGAAAATAGTATCAGACACTAATTGGTATTCAAAATAGAGTATTTTAAATGTCTTGATATGTCTGGAGGGGAGCTTCTTACATCAACGTTTTGGTATGTGACAGTTGAGCATCAGCCTGTCAGGAAGGGCTTCTCATATGAAAACAAAACGACCGTCTCATCCATTTATTCATACCTTCCACACCTCCAGTTTTCTATCAAAGAAAGATCTGCAGTTAGGCAACATTATAAAGCGCATACATTATCTCCAAACCAGGTTAGACTCCTGTGTGTGAAATCTTCTTGCCAAGTGTCTTCTTTCCTGGCTCTGACGTTCATCACTGGTCACTCACCATCTGTCCATCCAGTCAGTCATCTGCCAAATGCTGTTTATTATTATCTTCTTACTGGTGACTCTGGCAGGTGACCAGTCATTGTTTGTGGGTTGTATGCCATGATTAAAACTGGTCGGTAGCTAAAACGAGATCCTTAGTAAATACCTGGAAATATCAGGCTTCGTGTATATCGTCTTATCTTATCGTCGTATATCGTCAACATCACAGCTTCCTTTTTTTCCATCTGTTTCCACTAACGCACAGCTTGCTCGCTTTTCAGTAGAAATATACCCATATACCCATTAAGTTAATGATCTTCTGTTTCCTGTTCGCCAGTTTTTCCAGCATGTCAACACACTCCACGCTGTCTTCTGGATTCCTCTAATTGCAAACACACTCTATCCTTTTTTACACTTTGACTTCCCAACCGTAGCAGCCCTACATCACTGCTATAAATTACTTCCTGTTATCTGCTCTTGGGAGGCTAATTTCTGTCTTGACCAGATGAGCTGTGCCTATTTTCAGTAAATGCTGTGTTAGCCTCACCTAAGCAGAATCTACGCAACACGGAGGTGCTACCAACTCCTCTCTGTCTCACTCTCCTTCTCCCCTTGCGCGGATAGGTCATTCGTAAAGATGATGGACAGGTGATCCGTGCTGGGCTGTGGTGACCTCTATAACCTTTTAGCAACCTTTCACAACCTTCTGACCAGGCGATTAGTGTCCAGCCCGTCCCTCTCTGATTAACCTGAAAATTGGAGCTGTTTGGATGACCTTTCCAGCTAAAAAGGTCCACTCCCTATTCTGCCTCGCCTTTTGATTCACTCATACTTCTTTTCAACCACCTTCATTTGTAGCGGTGGTCAGCCACACACACACACGCACACAAGACCCACACACATAAAATCCAACTCCTCAAGCATCCCATCTCCCCTTTTTGCCTGTGAAGGGTAACATGATGAGGCTTATCGATCACCATGTTGTTAACCACAGCAAATTTGTAGCTGCGTTCTCCTACAATTCACTGTGTCCTCACTGTGGACTCCATGTTCTTCAATTACTCCTCAGTTCCTGTAGCTGCTCTCACTTCCTGCAAACACCCTTCCCTCGCCCAATTTCTTTGCATTTCAGAAACCACCAAGACACATTTAGCCAAGTTGTAAGGCAAAAGGGGCAGAAATGGAAACATGGCCTTTTTGTTAGAGGATGAAAAGAGGTGGTCAGACAAAAAGAAAAGACCACCAGCAGAGTTCACAGTGCAGTTTTTTCCTCTCTGGTCAATCGACAACTCAGTTGGACCTACAGTAATTTCAGGTGTGAACAATGCCACAGCTGCAGATGGAAATGTTCAATAGATTATATAAAAGCTGTTACTATAGACTCAATTGTAAACCGTCAGCAGTAGCTGCCCACACAGTGCATTTATTCTTCTGAGACTCAGTCCAAATGAAGGAGTTATTTTATCTCCGCAATCCATATCTTTCACTTGTCCTATCGTTTATCTTTCTCTCCCTGTTGTATTTTAGCGCCGTCTATCTTGTTTTACGGGGTTTTGGAGAGATGAGACCCAGAGAGAGAGAGAGAGAGATCGGAGAAGAAAGTAAGACAAAGCGGCGTGTTTACTGTTGAGCTTCACAATAGTTTGCGTCTGTTGGTCCCTGTGGGAGAGGCTGTTGGCCTTCACCTTGAGGTGTGTACATACAGACAAACACGCTCCTACTCACACAGAAACATGCACAAGTGATCTAAATCGCTATGGGAGCATTGTAAACCTGTAAATCTTGTTGTTTTTAAATTAACGTTGTATGTTTCACTGTCCATTTTGCGCAGATGTTACATGACAATGTATGAAAAAACTACGGACACCTGTTCAGAAAAATTACCACTAAAAAACGAAAGCTCGCCTGTGTTTAAGAGTTTCAGTTGATTGTATTCCTCTCGCTCGTCACTCTCACCCATCTTATAGCTAATTTTTTTGTCTGACGCAGCCCGTTTTGACTTGAGCTAAAACAGATCTATAAGCTCAAAAACATCAGAATAAAAAAAACAATGTTGAAATAAGAGGTAACATTAGATTTAGTATGGCCAGAAACAACACTCAAAATAAATTAAATCAAATAAATACGTTGCAATATCTATTGTTTATGTGTCACAACATTTTAAAACGACTGATGATGCTATCCTCTGTTATCAATAGAATTCCATATATCATTTATTTCCTTAAATGTTTGTTATAGAATCAGTCTGTTTTATCTTATTCCAGGTAAATGTGTAGCACTACCAAGCCCAGAGCAGATGACAGGCTTTACAATGGGCGACAAAAGGTGTCAAATCAATTCGTAGGACAGGTGTGCACTGTTCCACTTAAACAGGAGTGCATACATGATACATTTTAGCTGATTTAATTTAGCTTACTCACGTGCAAGACTGAGCCAAGCTAAGCTAATGATCTTATCATGCAACTTATTGATATGTTTTATTCGCTATAGCATAGAGGAATAAAATATCCAGGGCTACATTCATTGTTATCTGTGGTCTTGAGATGAGAAAAACTCCATTAAGTTATTATGTATTAAGTTCATGTGGATTCATGTTTGGGCAACAGAGTCACCACTAAACAAGGAATTAATACTAGACAACATAATTATCCCTATGAAAACTGCAAGAGAACATTTGCAGAGTACATCACCAAGCTCAGAGTGCAGTGCTTTCTTTGCTAAGAGGCCAATCGACCCGTCACTGCTCCACATATTTATTCTATTCATAATAAGTATATCACGGACCAGAACAAACAACTGTAATTCACATAACTCCGTCTCCTCCACCATATCATCGCCTGTAAGTACTTAATATTTCCAGAATTCAATACTGTCACAGAAACAGTTTATCTCATCCATAGCATTTAGAACTGTCAAGAGTTTCCTACATAACAAGATGAGTCTTTTTAGCAATAAAACATTCATGAATAATTCAGTAAGAGATATATAAAGGTTTAGTTGCACACAACAGAGAAATTACAATACGTGTTCATCACACGTTGTTTCCTTCGCGTTTGTTTTTTTGTAAAGTTTTAGCTCGGGTGAACAGTAAATGGATTTTTAAAAGACAGTAATGAAACTGAAACGTATTCCCACATTGTCAGAAAATGTTATGGTTGTGTACCAAATATTGCTTGTAGAAGAATTTGCAAATTTAATTTAGATTTTAGGCCTGCTTTGTGAATTTAAAAAGTATCTGCCCTAAGCTATTAAAGTCTTTCCAGCTCTTTCAGTGTAATAAACAGAGATTTGTTCCACTTTTTTCCAGATTTTTTTTGTTTAGGGATTTAGTCATGGCAGAGGATAGTTATTAGCAAACGTCTCCTGAAGATTATGTTTCTGCACAACTATAATAAACATGTTTCACAAGACAAAAACAAAACAATGTGAATGCCAAGTCACAAATACACTGATACTGAACATGATTTTTTAAACTTGCTAACTAACCCCATGGGGGTTCAGAAAATGTCTCAGCTATTTCATTAATTTGTTGTAATGATTCTTTCACTGATAATGAGCCCATAAGTGACGGAATCGTAAATAGTAACAGCATATTAAGATGGTGTTAAAGCAAGAGCAGAGGGGCAGTGAGAAGCTGGATGTGTAGGAGTGTGTGGACTATGTATCAGGTGTATGGAGCCTCTAAGGATGAGAGAGGACTGCTGAGTGAGCCAAACCACGCTGTCTTTAGCCTTCTCTTTTGTCAGTTGTATTGACCCGGTGTCACCGGCACCATATCCATATCACATTTAATGCAATCGAGACCGAGCTTTCTGTTCAGAGTGCACTATGAACACAGATAAGAGAAGACACCTACCAAAAGCACTCCTAGAGGAGTTCATAGACAGTGGAGAGTAGTGGTTAAACCAAGCTCCTTCTGGTCGAGGAGCAACTTCTTACTGTTCCCTCGTCGTCCTGTACTTTTTCTTTTTTGTGTGTGAGCTGGGTGAACTGGATATTGTCTCATGAAAGAATAAAACAAGACATTCTGCATCTCTCAGACCAAGGAAATACTGGGTGGGGACCACTGTGTGTCACAGATTCAAACTTTTGACTCATGACTTTTAACCCAATAAAACAACACTAAACTTTCTTTGGAACTGAGAATCAAGTCACAAATCTTAATATCAAAGAAAAATCATTATTTCGTGTAGTGTAAAAGCCCAAAAAGGAGCTTGTTTCACCTCACTGCACGTACACTGTATATTATACTGTGTTAGTGAATTGTGTTAATGTGTTCATTGCTTCCTGCTGTTAACGCTGGAGCTCATTTTAATGACCTCATACATTGTTTTGATGATCATTGGCTTTGTTTTAAGTCTAATAATTGGAATTTAAATTACTTTATATGCTGCTCAGTGGTTTGTGAATTTTACAGAAGAGATAAGTGAAGCCTTGTGCTTACACTTTATTTTGACTTATTAATTCTTATTCTGAAAAATACATAGCAACTAAAGTTATCAAATATGTAATGTAATTTGCCTCTAAAATGTAGGGAAGTCTAATGACGTACAGTAACAGCAGACAAAGGAAATGCTCAAGCGTAGTAGAAATACTTCAAAATTGCATTGCACTTGCAGTATCTGCTGAATCTTTCCTCCAACACATGACACAGCAGACACTTGAGATTAGTAGAGCAAGAAAAAGTAGGCAGAAATATGCGTCATACATGTTTCTCATTCGTTTTCTCCCTCTCCTTTTATAACTATCTAACCCGATCTGATAGCAACTAATGAGTGTGATTACTTTAAAAGCTGCTAATTGCTGTAGCTAATCCCCCTCTGCCCCCTTTCATTTCATCTCCTCCTGCATCACTCCACACATCTCTCAGCTTTATGACTTTGTATTCCATTATTATTAAATGTGCAGCCCCCGAATTCCCCCTCTCCTCATCACCTATTATCTGTCACTAATGACAGTTGGCAATGTTGTTAATGTCCTACTTGAAGTAGAATTTGTTGTGAGTGTGTGTATTGCGATGGGAAGTGTGTTAATGGTTGTGCTGTTCTCTAAGTGGGAGTGTGGCACCTGAACCACACCTGAGTGGGAGTTAGATGGACTGACCCGTGCGCGACAGTTTGTGCCACAACGGGAGCAGCGAAAGTGTCATTTGTGGGAACATTTTCGCCTCAAACCTTGATGAGAAGTCCATCTTTCTATTCTTTATTTACTCCCTTTGTCCATGTCCAAGCAAAATGGTTCTAGCAAACATTTAAAATGATGTTTTCAGAATGAAGGTTAAAGGGCGATGCTGACTAGAAGTCACTTATTTTTTATTGTCAATGTGTACACTAAAAATGTAAACGTACTGCCAGTGAAAGATCGATTGATCTCATGGTTCTTGCTATTCTCATTAATTGAGATCAGCGGGGAAGTCCCATCTGTGCATTCCTGACCCAATATTTCTTTTTGAAATATAATCTATATTATTTGGTGTTAATTAAAATCTTGGAAATGTCACAAGCTGTCGATTTGGAAATTGAAGCTCATAATTTTATGAGCTCAGTGCCAAATAATATGAATAATGTATCAACAACCTTATAGCAGAGCTGTGAGTATACTGGGCATAGACACGTGCTAGTATGTACACAAATGTGTGTTGTGTTGCTTGGGGGAGGTACTTATTACTGAATGAATGAATGTGATAAGGATGCAACAGAAGTGATGGCGAGCAATAGTTCATTGAGCAGGAGAGAGAGAGACACTGGGAAACCTTCTCTCAAGGTTATCACTCTTTCCGCACTGTCTTCCCATCCTCTGTGTGCATGTGCATGCTATGATAAGGTTAATTAAACCACATGAAGAGCAATGGATGCATGTTCACCACGTGGTGCAGCTGCTTCTATTATACTGTCTCCTACGGAGAACGTTTGCTTCTCACGCACACAGACGAACTACGATGTTGATCCCCCGAACTGCTTAGGACCACAGAGGAATGTTCTGCACTAGCACAAAGCTGCAAACATCTCGGACCAGATAACATGCACAGATGAACACACCCCGAACCCCACAGACATTGCCCAATAGACCTTGCAATAACTCTGACCCATATAATGCACTACATCTGCACCACACCCACCAAGTCACTTTACTGCATATTGTTACATTCCACTTGCCGCATTCTTTGGAACCTAGACATTCTATTGTTCTTCTGTTTTTGACTTGTTTCTTAATTTAGGGTGTTATTGTAATTT
>JAUMTR010000006.1:13490920-13523367 GCA_032270685.1 Microctenopoma stevenorrisi
CTTCATAGGTCGCTGTTAGTCGTACAAGCATTTCACTGCATATTGTACTGTGTATGATTGTGCACGTGACAAATAAACCTGAATCTGATCTGAATCTGAATCCATCTGACCTATAAAATCACTTAAGCACAAGTCAGAACTTAACAGAAGTTGATTTAGTCTCAGATTGTAGATAATGAGCAGCCTGTGTTTTATTAAGTCCACTTGTCTTATTTTGTTTAAAGTTTCCTCTCTATTCGGTTGTACGTGCGTTTTGCGCTTTTCCCTGACTTGTTTGTGTCAGACACTCCTTACTCCCCTTCCCTCCACCTACCCTTTCATTGATTTGCAGCAGAAATATTATAATATCACTGTTCCTCATAAATCACTGTGACAGGGAAGGGCCACATTACACCTGAGTACAGGAACTCCCCGCTTTCCTTTTCTTCCTTAGCTTTTTATCACACTGCCTCTTATTTTCACTCTCTTTCTGCCTCCCCCGAGGACTGACACATGGCTCCTCATCAGTGCGAGAGAACGTCAACAACAGCCTTTTCCCCTGGGTGTGTTTTTAACTCTCCCTAATTGGCATGTACATCATGACACAGCAGCAAGCCTGTGTGTGCTTTCACAGCAACACAAGACCCTTTGCAAACCTAACTAACAGACTATATGTGACACCTATCCAAAGCAAGTGTCATACCCTGAAAGTTAAAAAAAAAGAAAAGAAAAAAGGAACACAGAGATGCTTAGAGGAGACAGAGGCAGTGAAAACTGTTTGCTACTTTGCTTTGAAGCAGGTTTAAGTCCACGCTGCCTTACTACCAGGTCAGGCTCTAACAGTCCAGCGGCAGGATGCTGACAGCCCTTTAAATATGCAAATACGTGTATTATGTATAATGTGTTTATGCTTTTATTTCATTGTTCTCCATGTATTGAAGCTCATTTTGTAGGACTTGTTCAGTTGCAGAGGTTACAGAGCTGTTATGCAAAGATTGAGAGACAGAAATTCAGTTTTTATTGATTAAGCTATCGCATAATCAAGTCTACTAATTGCAAGGAAAATGAAAAAAGCTAGAGAATGTGAGAAATATCTTACATAATTCATTTGTCATAGCGTGGAGAAATCAGGGTGGGAAAAGGCTGAGGATTAAGAGGCTGCTGAGTTGAATGTGTGTGTAAGAATTTGATCAGACATCAAATGTAGATGCAATAATTATACATACAGTAGGTGCACAAATGTTGTGAAAGCAGCCAATGAACCATAATAAATAAAAGATTCCCTATGCATGTCAGTCATGTGAGACACACAGAGGGCAGAGCTGAGCACAGACAGGACCAATCATGGAACATAAGATTTTAATTACTCTTTAATTTAATTTATTATTTATTCTAGTCTCAGTTGACTGTTATGAGTTATTTATCAGTGTGGCTTCCGCCAACTGCACTGTTTGTTAAACAAATGAGAGACTTTCAGTTTGCCCTTCGGTGAATACGGAACATGGATTGAAGAGAGCTGAGAGACTGAGACACACAGTAAATGTGCCAAAAAAAATGCAGCGCAATGCGCTGAGAGAAGGTTAGAAGCACCTCACCTGATGATTCTCTAAGGGTCTGTCATCACAGCTACTCTTTGTACATGCTTGTCATCATTTCATTAAATGTTAATAGAAAATGGTGATTTGAGCATCTGTTCTTCCCGTGGCTTGATTTCCATGGCGATCTTCCTGTTGGCGCTTTGCCAAGAAACAGCATTTTAAATACGAAATAAGGAATGAGTCAAGTCATGGGATCTGTCTCACAGCATCCACATATTCCTGACTGTCCACATGAATAATTATCAGATGAGCGCACACCAAGTATCATTTTATTGTAAAACCACTTCATATTAAGACACTTTATTATAACCGTATATGAATATGCCCCAAAAATGTTCAGATGTATCAATGACCCAGCCCAGGACAGTTTAGGAGTGAGCACTACGAAGCGGGCACGTGTCTGCATACATTTAGCCATTTAAAGTTAAGGGTGAGATCTAATGTAGAGACATCATAATACCAACAAAATAAAAAGATGAGTTCATATCAGATTGTCTGTATATTGTATTTCAAAAACACTGAGTAGAAATAAAAGTTATATAAAACTTTAGGTGTTTGTAGTTAGTACCATACTGTGAAAGATGTGTGCATGGACCTTTATTGATGCATCTTATGACATTTTTTGTTGCTTTCTTTTAAAATTATGAATAGGCTCCAATAATGGGAGAAAGTACAGTATGTAACTTTTTCAGTGCCTCTTCTGTGAGTCCATTATGGTTCCCATTTGCTCAAGGCATCCGAAATTCCACCAGACATTAGAGAGCGATGTCTTTCTTCATCGTCTCCCTGAGAGCACTTATACAGTAGCTTTCTGCTCGTCTCTTCAATCTTCATCTACGGTGTCCACTGTGTCTACCTCCCTGACTCCCTCTGGACACTTATTCTGCTGCCGTATCCTCTGCTGTGAACTGGTGAAACTCCTTTACGCAACCCAAATGCCCTAATATACTATTCTGCACAAGTTCAGGATCATTTGTCTCTCTGAATCTTGGCCTTTGTCCAAAGAAAACACCATCTGCAAGAAGATCATCATCCCTGTGCCCACGCTATTGCTTCTTGCTGACAGAGGAGTGGGACTGGGTTAATGTTTTATAACACGTGCAGTGGCTGAACCTTAGTTACTTGATCTTGATATAGCTGTAACATAAAATTGAATAATTGAACAGCATGTGAAGTGGATGATGGTATGGGGGTAAATAGTGGGATTTCCACTGCTCAATGTTTGATTCCCATGCATCTGATCATAAAATTTAATTTCTGCTGGCGACACGGTTTATCCCCTTTCTAGACTTTTATCAATTTGATCTCTTTGATCTATTTTTTAATGAAAGCCCGCAGCCAAAAGCATCAGGACCACTTGCAATCCACTGAAGTTCTGCTAGCAGCCAGTGGACTGTGAATCTGAACAGTGATGTATTCATTTTGAAACGCACACCCGAGACCAGTAGCTTTTTTTTAACAATGAAGAAGACCTTCATTGCAGCTATAGAAATGTTTCTTCTTTTTGGATGTGAGAGAATCATATGAAACTAAAGAATTACTCTTTTCTAACAGAAACTGATATTTTACCTGTAAACAAGAACCTTACTTTACTGAAATATGAGTGCTGCGGTGTAATATTGATAATGACCTAATTTATTGATCCCCTTTGGGAAACTGTTTTAGGACAGCTGCCAGACAGTAAATGTGAATTTTGTTATCCTCAACCAGACCACGTTTCTTTGGCCACCAGCTTTGGTTTCTGTCCAACATGAGGAAACAAAGTGAATACCGTTTATGATGCTTGTTTATTTGTTTGGTTTTTTGACTGACTATGTTTTCTGCGAGGATTGACCATCACAGAACCTATGAGCCTTTTTTTGTCAGACATGGCATTTCTATCATGTTTGGTTTGCAAAATAAATATGTTGTAAAAAAAAATCCTCTAGAAGGGATGCACAGTATTCAGGTCTATAAGGTAACAATAATAAAGTTATAGTAGGAAGAAAACCTTGTTTGAATTATAAAATGAGTTTGACTAAAAAATACATTTTTGGTTTTGTCTATACTACTAGGTACTTGCCATGCTATATTGACTAAAATACAATTATCATTGACAAAAACTAGACTAAAATTGTCATGGATAATTCAGACTAAAATCAGACTAAAGTGCTCAGATATTTAGTCGCCTAAAACTCAACTAGGCTAAAAAGGGTGTGGACATGACTGAGACTAATAAAACATAATAATAAACAGAAATAACATAAATGAGAGCCTCCTTCAAAAACGCTTAGAAGCAAATATTTCTGCTGTATATTACTGATGACAGTGCAGTACAAAGAATTCAAGTAAACGATTGACAACGTGACTGTGGTTTTGGCAGAATAATTCATATACACCCAGATATCTGTGAACTAAAGGAAAACAGTGTGGTCATTCAGTACAGTATGAAACTACTACTTATGAAAGTAGGTCAGATAGACTGTAAACTAAACTACACTTCTTAGATAAAAGCGAATCAATTTATTTCTGACATAACAGTGAAGGCGACACTAAATCGTTCCAAACTATGTGTTAGAGTTGGACTGCAGCTTGAGCAGCTCTTTCCAAAATTCGGTTTGACTGAGTAAAGTCGTGTGTGTCATTCCTACATGTTGAGTCACAATATACAGTTTGTTCCAAAACATCAAGAGCTCAGTTTCAGTCCACCCTGAGTCGAGCAGAATCATAGGGAATGCTTAAAATAACTGAGGTTTAACCGATAGTAAGGGAAATAAAAGTCATTGAGTCAGACGAGTAAACTCGAGCAACATTTTGTATCAGCAACGTGTTGAAAGCTTCATCTAAAAGAAAGAATGAGATGCCTCGTAACAGACTGCACCGTGACTCAGTGGAACCGAGTGCGACAGCTCCTAATTTCTTTGAAAGAGGCTATAGCTCATACAAAACATCGAACTTTTATTTTGATGGAACATCATGAGTTATGAGTGATACCCCCAAAACTTCTGAATTTTAACAAAACTTCGTTTAGTGAAAACTGTTCTGACAAAAAGGTTACTGCAGACTGGATTCTGCACCAATCACCAGTCAGATAAAGTGGTGGAAAGACTGTGTGAGCATGTTTCTGAAGTGTCTGAGACCATTTGCATAATTTTAACAGAAGAACGACAACAGTGTCCCACATCGAGCAACTCACATTTTCATTCACAGTTATTGACATGTCACCAACTTCTGCTGCCTCACCGACGACTTTTGTCCCGCTCCGTGATAACATCTGTCAGCTGTCAGGAACACAACAACAACACAACAAAACAGCCTCTTATCACTCTGTTTTTGCACTGTGATTATTATGATAAGAACCACGGTGGTGTCTCCCTGAAAGGAGCATAACACCGAAACAGTCTGAATAAGCACAAAGACGCTTTTTAAGCTCATCTATCTTCTTCCACAAGGTAATTCACATTGTGTATGGCCTACATTGCTTGCTCCAGTGAGAATCTAGGCAGACAGGACATTCGTCATACTCCTCTCTGTCCTCCTTTATGTGCACACAGACTTCACAAATCGTGCGGCAGAATGACAGCATTTCTAATAATGTCGCCGCAGAGGACAGCAGCACAGATCTTACACTGGAGGATACAACCTGCAGGCCATTCTGACCTCTCTGAACATGACTACTCCCGCTACTTTGGTCCTTAGCTCTGGCTGCAAAGCTTAACCTGTGTGTCCTCATCACCAGCGTTTTATCTCCTGGTTTTATATTGAGTCACAGTGTTTCCTGAGTTCTCTAATTATACTATTATGCACTATGACGGTATTGTTGCTCATCATTCTGTGCAATCACATGCTATGGATGTTGTTTTTGTCATGTACTCACACACACAGGCACCTTTAGCTTGCTGGTAGTATTTTGCTGTCAGGCAGGTGTGAGTTCTGTGCTCTAGATCCAGAACGGTGCACGGCTGCCCCCATGTGGACGGCAGTAAATCATGACAGAAACCTGATTCCATCTCTCAACCATAACTGTTGCTTCTTTAAGACAAATTTGCCTCCGTGTCCGCTTCAGCCTGTAGCCACTCTGCAAACACTAACCTTAATTACAAAACACTAAGCTCAACCTTTTACACAATCTAATTCTTATGGACATTACATCAAAGTATAGTCTGTAAGTCGGAAGCACAAACTTCCAATATGTGATTGTTTCTATGGGAATGATTAAACCAAGCACAATGAATTGTGCATAATAATTCTGTAAACCTAAAGAAAACATATTCATCACAAACCACCATTAAAATAGAAAAAATCAAATGGAAAAAAGCTAATTTAGTAATTTAGGCCAAAATAATATAGCCACAATTTACTACTAATAATACAAGTTGGCTCCATGTTCACAGTTAAATAAGTGCTTTGATACACATTATGACTCTTTACATACTAATTATGATACTGTGTTCATTAACCACTATGGCGAAGCAATGTCCAATATACTAAGTATAATTAGTATAATTAACATTATTATATGGCTTTACAATTAAATGTTGAATTGAATGTCATTAGTTATGCATTAGGATATTAAGCTGCAGTTTATGATGTTGTGTTGTGGTATGACTACAGAAAGTGTGAGGAACTGAAAAGGCCAGCAGTACATTGGATACGTTAAGGTAAGACCAAGCTAAACTACAGTAAATCTTCATTCTGAATGTGATACTACTTCAATTAAACATTATCATGAAAGCAGGATTTATTACAGTACTCTTATGAGACTGCACTAGTTAATCTTGGCGTACTGTATGATGCAGCAGCCTAATAAGAAATGAAACTGTGGAATCAGTTTGTCTGCACCAGCAAAGGTCTCTCTCTCTCTCTCTCTCTCTCTCTCTCTCTCTATCTCTCTCTCTATCTCTCCTGTCCCCATCTCTCTCTTCTGCTGCCTCCCTGGGGAATAGAAACATGGCTCCTCACCAGTGCTGGAGAGCATCATCATCAGCCTTGTCCTCTGTATGCTCCTCTGTTTTGTTTTGTTTTTTGTTGTTTTTTTACCATGTGCGTCATGGCAAAGTAATATGCTTTCTCAGGAACAAAGACATTTACCAAATCAAATTTGCGGAGCCTGAATGTTACACCACTCCAGAAATTACAAAATTATCAATCCCTTGATGACAGGCTCTTGCTCACATACTTTCAGAGTCAGGAGCTTGTGTTGGAGCCACACCTACACAACAGTGGATGTCCTCCCCGTTCACCTACCACGTTAGCTGTAAACTCTGAGCCAGAGCTCTTTCATAACATACCAATGCACACAAGAGCAAGATCTGAGTAACTTTTATTTAAAATTTCATCACTAAAATGCATAATTAGTTAACAAAAAGAAACAGCACAATACTACCCACTAAATAATGCATATTGTATATCCATGGATTATAGAAAAAGGTAAACAATGCAATAATATATCTATGCTGGGCAAATCTGATTAATCTTTATTTGTCCTTTCACTGCCAGGCTTTTATAACTGTCACAGCTTTGGGCCATCCTCCAACCCCTTATGAGGCCTAGCTAAATGCCAACTCTTTCGTACGACTCTGAGGTGAGAATATGGTGTTTGGGATATTGCCTTCATATATTTGTCAAAAAACGGAATCTGGATCAAAGATAATACCCATGTTCTTGGCTGATTCCTCTGGGAGAAGTGTGCTGTCACTGAAGTTGAAAAAGAGTCTGATAAGTGAGTTCCTGCGGCCCAGAATTAGCATTTCACATTCATCTGTGTCAAAAATAAAATTCTTTGTTATTCTTGTGTAGTTACAGAGAGATGATGGATTCAGGGGCTCAAAGATTTTATGATTTTGGCAGTAGCTTTGTATAACCTGGCTTGTCTGAGATCTCACAGCAAGAGACATTCTCATCTGTGTCTTTACAGGTCACCAAATACTAGCTATGAGCGAGTGAATCTTTCTGCCCCAGAAATGTAACTACACCCTGTATCCATAAGTAGAGCACCATTCAAGCAGTGAAGCGTATCAGCTATAAATGTGAGGTGATGCATGGAGGAATTTTATTTTTATTTGCTTGATTATTATTTCCAATTGTCACGTATGAACTATATCTTCTTTCTTTTCATAAATGCTGCCTAGCTATCTTTCTGCACTAGATGTTTTCCTATAGTTAAAGCTAGGAAATGTTCCAAACACCTTTTAATGTTGTCCTTAAAAAACAGTTTTCTTCACAGGTGGACAATATACATCATGCAATAGCAACACAAACAATTTGTTCTCAAGATTCTGATGTAGCTTAACCTTTTGTCAGTTAAAAACTTGGAGACACACAAGATAAGAATATCCAGTGCTAAATAATTCAGACCAACACAGAAATAAACCAGAGAACACAAAGTTTCTTTTCTCATCAGTGTTAAGAGATGTGAAACAATATTGTCTCTTTACTTTTCACTCAAAATGTTTTCAACAGACAGAATGTAGACTGTATGTTATATAATGGCACATAGTCAACACAAAAATATGTTTTTTTCTATGAGTGTCTGTACAACACCCACTCACCTTACAGTGTAAAGTGGCTCGAGATGAATTTTGTTGCGATTTGTTGCTATATAACTAAGCTGAATTGAATTGAAATATGGCTTAGCTCTTTCATCCTCACATCAATACAAGCTTGCATCATTATCACTATTTGTCATATGGTTTGCAGTCTGTCAATCAAAGTGGCTGCTGAGAAAAAAGCAGGGCGGGCAATGATGTGCAAGAAAAAAAAGTTTGATGTGCAGGGCTTTCAAAGCTTTACACACTTTGAACTGCTACAGTTGCAGCAACATCAATGGATAAGAAAACATCTGATCATACAGTTTGATAGAGCATCACCGTGTATGACCAAACTAATCATTTATCAATGTATAATGACAAGCACTATATATGTTAAATAGTACATTTGTGTACTTTTGTTATAGTGAACATCTTTGTAACCAGAGCACAAAGTCACAAGAACAAGTCCAACACATAGAGAAGAAGAAAAAGCTTATTTGCTCAGGCCATCATAATGGTATCCTCTTCCCTCTCAACAATGTGCCATTGATCTTCTATGGTAAATTGTTCTCTGTGAATCATTTGCACTGGCCTGTATATTTGCACTTAGGTACAAAAATGTATTGCATATTTTGTCCTACAATTGTAAAAATAGATATTATACATTTTTATATACTTTGCTTTGCTTGGCAGACGCTTTTATCCAAAGCGACTTACAGGGAGCTAGCGCTGGGTGTCTGGCTCAGGGACACACCTGGTAGGGAGTCAGACGGGGTTCGAACCTGCAACTTCCTACATCCCAGTCTGACGCTGTAAAACACTGTAAAAAATCAGATATTTCATTACTTAGTGTAATTTAAAATAAATGTAATGGAGTAAATAACATTTATTTTACAGCTTGAATTACTTTTGACAGATGTACTTGCACATTTGCTATAAATGGAGTTGAATTGCAAAAGCAATTAATTTGCTAACTTCTGCAACTTCTATTGCTTTTCACGTTTACTAGGTTTTAGTTTGAAAGAAATAACCGGAAGCGCTTCATGTTCTCTTCCGGTAGCGCAACACCGGGTGGAACTTGAGAAATTACTTTTCTGCACTAAAAAACACCAAAGTACGCAACTCTGCTTCTTTAGGTTTCACGATGTATATTTGATCTAAGCGGTGAAAGTCGTTCGGTGCTGAAGAACGACTTGTTAGAGTGTGATTATCAAAATCCTACCGTGTGAACTAAAGACTTCTTCCGGTTAGCTAGCTAGGCTAACTTCTCCATGGCACCTCTCCGGGTCCTGTGCATCCACGGTTACCGTCAGAACAGCAGCTCGTTCCGTGAAAAGACCGGAGCTCTGCGGAAGCTGCTGAAGAAACAGGTGGAGCTCGTTTACGTGAGTGCACCTCACAGTGTGCAGCAAACCTGCGGTGAAGGTGGGTCAGCTCCTACACCTGCCCCCTACCAAATCACAGTGAAGGGCAGAGGAACTAAGTACATTTAGCAGTAGTATGTAGTATTGTAGTGTAATTATAGTTTTCAAGTGCATTTTAATGTTTTTGTTGCAGATTTGTTTGGGATGCATGTCAAACAAATATATATATATATATACACACACAACAATGTACTTCCAATTATTTACTTAAGGGTGAGCATAAGTACATTTTAGGGCATGCACATTTTGCCTTGTACTACCTAATACTTAGTCTTGAGTAAAGAAGTGGAAGTATTACGTGTAGTGGATTACACTCTTGAGCAAAGTACTTTATTTTGAGTATTTAGTTTGTGTGCTCCTGCCATCTTCACAAAGTAAGTAGTTGTGTTATTTAAAAAAAAAACATATGATTTGGTGAATTTGTTTGCTTTTTTTATGTGTAACTCAGTTTGTATTCAGGTAAATTGGAAAATGTAGATTGACTGAAATCTACAAAAAACATTTTTTTGTAGATTCTGGTGCCACCCTTTTGAATTCTAAAAAAATGAACATTGCACAATAACTACGTTCATCTATCTTTTCAGAAACTCCAGAGAAGGAGAATGGTTCAGGACCTGGACCTGGAGGCGATGAGGACCCCAGAGGTTGGTGGTTTTCTGACGTTCAGGCTCGGAGTTTCAATGCTCAACAGCAGTGTGAGGAAAGCCTGGGCCTCGACGAGAGTGTGACGATTGTGAGACAAGCTGTTAAAGTTCAGGGTCCATTTGACGGCATAATGGGCTTCAGTCAGGGAGCAGCTTTTGTGGCTATGCTTTGCTCCCTTCAGGAGCAGAAACTGGAGCCCGAGTTCAACTTTGGCTTTGCCATCCTGGTCGCTGGTTTCCGCAGTGCGTGTCAGGAACACAAAAGATTCTACAGCACTCCTCTCCAGATTCCCTCTCTACATGTGTTTGGACTGGAGGACAGAGTGATCCCGGACAACATGAGCAGAGAGCTCCTCCCATCCTTCCAAGACCCTCACGTCCTCACACATGCTGGTGGCCATTTTGTTCCTGCTGCGTCTGCTCACAGGCAAAGCTACCAGGACTTTCTCAAGAGGTTCCAGTGAGAAAAGAAAGAAGACTTTAGCACTTAAATATCACCAGGGAATGCTAATCATTTATTTATTAATCATCTTGCAATATCATAATTCATAAACTTGATTCTGTTTACTCTGTTTAATCATCTTTGGTTGTCTGATCTGATTGATACAGAACAATACAGAAATCTTTCTCAGGGAACATGTCTTTCAGTAGACATTAAATAAAGGTTATGTTCTTCTCTTTCTTTGTTTTTCTTCTGCTTTGTCATATTTTTTTATAACATTTAGTAATAATTTGTTATTAATTAATCGATAAATGTGATGAGATCCTGCATTTCACTTTGATGCTTTTTATTTAAGCAGGGTATTTACATTCCCATTACCAGGGAAAGCGAAGGTTTAATTAACATTCATTAGGACTTGACGTGTTCAGTAAGTTAACCTGTGCTATTCCTGCTGAATTTCGCCATGTTGAATGAGAGACATGTTAAAGGCTTTAGTACGTTCAAAGTAAGAGTCATTTTTTTCTGAATGGCCACAGTAAAAGGCAGCAGGAAGAGCCTCCAGGCTGCATTCTTTCTCTCTCTTAAAAACTTTGGCCCTAGGAAATATACAAACTGGCTTGTCCCTCCTTGAAGGCATTAACGGTGTTGTACTTTGTGGCACGATGGACTAGGTAGCCACATCTGTAATATAGTCTAAAAAAATTAGAAAATTGTCAGCAGTCCTTTCTTTCTGCTCTCGGAGATGCTGTAAGATCATCCTAAAAGCACATTGAAGTTTACTGAAGCCTTTACACATGCTGGCAGACGGACGTATTCCCGCAGTGGTTTCATTTCTTTGGGAGCTCGATGAATATGAATCAGTTGTTTGACGAGAATAACCATACGTTCCATTTTTCAACAGCAAAAGCTAAAACTCTTAAACAGGAACAACACTACATCAGCAAGGGTCTGACATTTCTGGGCTCTGGGAACATTTTAGCATGATTGTGGAAAGTTATGAGAAGAATTTTACATCAGAGCCAAAGTTAGAGTAGCGTTTTGCATAACGTGGCTTTGGGAAGTTTGCTTCGTTTGTGCGGTATTGTGAAGATGGACAACAGCAGAACCTCATGCTGTCTGTATAAATGACACATGATGTTAGACTCATCAATACACACTGTGATATGGTTGTTGTGCCATTAATCTATGTTACTGTAACACTGAGGGGTGTGTTGGGTTATCAGCGGCGTGAAGTGGGGATGTATTGGACTCCTCTGTCCAAAAGCAAAGTGCTGTATTTCAGTGACTCTAGGTGTTTTGGTCTCAGGATGAAAAAGGTGTTTCCAGTTATTCAGTGCGGTTTATTCACAGGTCTAAATGCACAGGACTCAAGGACATGTTGTTCTTTTATGGCTGAAGCATGTGCATGTCAGACTGAACTCGTTCGATTGTTTCCAGATGTGTGCTCGCTCCTCTCTACCTCCCCTTTTCCCTCTTTCTTTCATCTCCCGTCGGCCTGCACCTCGCTTCAAACTTTTCCTCAACGTCCTTCCTTTCACATCCTGTGTGTCATCAGCAACGTATCAAATCACGTCTGCCACACGTATGACATGGATAACAATAGATTTGTTTGTCCACTCTTAAGGCAAGTAATTCCGCATTACGACTGCTTATGTTCAGTTTCCTCTTCCTCTTGCTCTTAACCAGTCTGTTGTGTATCACACATGCATATCAAACCTTGTTTCCTCATCTCAGTCCTCATATTCCTTCTCCCCTGTGCTCCCCTGTGGCCCTTGTGTCCCTCCAAGACCTCACAGCACACACACTCATACACATGGTTTTGATAACAAGTAGAGACGAACGGAGAGAGTGAGCGAGGGAAACAGTAAAAAAAAAAAACAGAGGGTCACTCTTGCCAGTAAGTTTTACAACAGAGCCGTGACTCTTTTCTCAGGAATCTGTTCCCCCTGTTGCACAACAACCGGGAAATAAAGGAATGAGAGACAGAGACAGATGAGGGTGTAGTTATCCTCCCTTCCCCTCTCTCTCTCTGCCTCCTCTTCTTCCTCCCTCTCTCCGGCTGTTGCGGTTAAAAAGGGAGAGTAAAGGCACATTCAAGTTTTCGCCACGATAGAAGGATCACTTTTTCCCTCCTCCCTCAGCAGAGTGAAGGGAACGGAGCAAGGGGCAGAGGGGTGTGTCCGAGCACAGATGGGCTCTATTTTGATTATAGCGCGTTTGTTGTTATGGGAGACGGAAGGAGGGGAGGGGCCACATTGTGTGTGTCTCTATATAAGACTTGAACTTAAACTCCAAAGAGCCTGGTCATCCCATGGCCCAGGCTCCACACACCGACCAAGCTGACCAATGCTGCCTTGTTACCACAGCCTCCACGAGTGAGAGCTCTCACTGGGATCCTATGAACACAAGACAGTTAGAAGACGACTTTTTTTACTCACTCTTTGGATTTACATGCATTTTTTTTGCAACTATTCACCCCTGCTTTCATCCTCATCCGTGATGTAATATACAGTATGTTGATACCCTCAAAGAGAAGACGCTCCAGAGAGCAGGACCTAGATTGTTAACGTCGCCTCTGTAAAAAAGAACATTTATTCGATGATGATATCAATTAATTTAAGTCTATGCGTATCTGCATGTGCTTGCACTGTCTGGTAAATATGCTAGTGTGGATGGATATGATGCAACATCACGTGGGATCTTTTCCACAGGTACGGCCTGTGGTTGGTCTATGTGCATGAACACCTCCATAATTTGCACAGTAAATGAATGATGTGAGAGCTGGTTAGATATGCAGTGTGCTTGACATGTGTGGTGCGTGTTGACGCGTTAAAAAGGGAACAGTGGGAGTATATTTAGACTTGTCACTCAATTTGCTATTTAAAGCACAGAAAAGGCACGAGAAGTCATCTAATGACATGAAGCTGCAGAGTGAAGAAAATCTATGCACGGACGGGAGATAATGCAATCGAGGTCCAAACAGTGGACAGTGGGTTGTGTGTGTCGGCATGAATGGGTGTGTTTCCGCCATGTGTTTGTCATTTGTTATTTCATGCTTGCATGCTCACACACTTCTGGATTTCCTCCATTCTGTGGTTTTCTTGTTTGTGTGGACGACGTGTACTTTGGCTGAGCCCAAAACCTCTGTGGTTGATGTCCTTCTGCAGTTATCACATGTAGCATGAGAAAGATGGAGAGCTCTCCCTGTCACTGGCTTTGAACATACAACCTAGTGTCATTTTTTTGTTTAATGGCTGGACACCACCCTCGCCTTGAATTATTTCCTTTTGAGATTCACAGTTTTGATCTCTTGCACCATCCTCTCTGTGAGTAACTTTCTCGTCTACTCAGCGTGGGTGTATCTGGTAAAAAATGTAAATGCATACGGAGGCTGTGCTGGTGTCGATTGTCAACAGCGGAGGTAGGGAGGTGAACCGGGGACACAGCTGAGGCCCTCTGAAGTTAGGGTAGCTGCCATGCGATGTATGATGTCATCGACAGTCAGTTGTCTTCTTGTGCGCTTTACTGGACTGCTTTTAAGGCAGTGGCTCGGCCCTTGCGAGGACAGCTGTGGTTTGGCTGTCCTTGTAGGTGCCTGACTGACATTACTGGGGTAAATATTAGTCACTGTGACTATGAATCAGGACTGTGGTAGAGCCTGCATGTGGCTCACATATTCCAAAAATGCTGTTGCGCAATCTTTTTTCAGACAGTTATTTTTATGGTTTGGAGAATAAGGGACACGGCAATAACACCTCTGCCGTGCATGTGCAGTTTCATGATGTGAAAACTAAAAGTGGGAACATTTGCAGAGAATTTATAATAGGAACAGTGAATTAGCTGCCGAAGTAACAACAACAATTACGCCAGGCTTTCTCTGTCTAACACAGTAATGTGGGTACAGTGTGTAAGACCAATACAAACATAGGTTTATAGGTGTCAATAATTATACGGTATGTCAAGTCCCAATGAAGCACTTCTATGCTATAATGTGCAAACAGTTTACAGATCGACAAGATTCTGAGCAATACAAGCCTTAGTACACTACAGTAGGTAATAAGCCGAATCCTCTGTGTGTCTTTGTTAGACACAGGTTAACGTTTGGTTTTAAGGCTCCTGTTGGTCAGGTCTACAGGTGGCATAGGCCTTTAGTTGTGATTACTAACAAGGTTAAGAAGTTAGAGAAGACATTAAATGAGTGAGTGTCCATAAGCATATGCTGTGTGCCAGGTATCTACTTCTCAGCCCTGAACAGTAAGAGTTTATGTGCTGTTGTCTAAATGTCAGCACGTGAGCTTTTACGGTGCAGGGAGGCAGAGGATAAACACCAGCTCGTCCAATTCATGTTTCTTTGATTCCTTTTTTTTTGTTTGCCTGCAACTAACTCAGTAAGTTAGTTGCCGATTTTTAATTGATGCATCGCTGGTTATGTAGCAGACTGTAAAGTAGTTTTATCTGTATAAACTTTTAAAAGTAATATCAAAGCTACGTGTTTCATATGATGACTGCTCGTGTGGTGCAAGCAGTCCATTCAGTGATGCAGTTTATGTAGTGATGGTGCAGCCATGTCAGGACTTCATGCTTACAGCACTGAACTAATGCTGACAACATGCACCGGATTTGCCCAGCATCTTTTTCAAATTTTCTCGTGAACTTCGTACAGATTTGAGCACTTGAACAAGCTGCCACACATCATTTGGATGAGAGGATGAAAAATACCGATTCACAGTCTCATACTGTAATCTTGAGTTACACGAGATTAATTAGAATTAATCTAAATCCGTGAAATTAAAACACATGTTCTGTGGAATATCAAAAAGCAGCTGCTTGAGAAAGTATCCAGAAAACATTGCTGTTTTATTTATTTATTAAATTAGGCACATGTTTTCCTTCAAAGATCTTTGTAGTTGGAATTTGTACAGTACCTTTTTTAAAAGTAGATGACGCTGACAAATGTTGACCTGCAGAGGGCAGAATAACTCTGGAAACGGATGTGCTATAGTGCATGTGTGCCTGTGTTTGTGTTCGTTGCAGTCATGCTATAAATGTCTCTTACGTATATGCATAAATGTTGGTTAACCTACCAGTGTAGGACCCAGAGTGTGGTTTGTGTCTGCCTGCAGGTTACAGCACTGCCCGCTGGGATTATCTGGCTGTGCTGCTTTGAAGTGAGGCTGCACTTGTCTGATAAACAGACGAGTGGAACAGGTGTTGGAAGCTGGCTGACTCATCTGTTCAGCATATGCTCTTTGCATTCACTGTTGTTCCCGGGAATACCTAATAAAGTAGAAGTGAAAAGCAATATGTGTCTATGTGTTATTGTGTTCTCAAAGACTGGCAACAAAATCGATGGGTCAACAAACTTTCTAAATTAATAGAGAATTCATTTCAGAAGATGAATCATGATAACTTATTTCTAAGCTACAAAAAACTTTTTTCTTTCGTTCCTGGTGACACCTGCCCCTAACGACCATGGCTGTAGACTGTTACCATGGTGCTGTTGCTAGAGTAACAATCTAAAGCCACGGTTGCCATGGAGACAGCAGGGTGGAGAAGGAGCTGGAGTTGGCATGGTAACTGGAAACTGGACGGTCTCATTGGTGTGAGCTTAGATATTACGCACTTACATGATGCAGGACTCCCCCAATGCAAGCCCACACAGGTTTCCTTTCCGAGAGAGAGAGACAGAGGGTACGAGACACACACACACACACACACACACATCTCTGCTAAACATCAACCATTTAAGTGTACTGAACAGCATTTCTGTGGTGTGTCTCTTCCTGTCAGTTGGCATCACTACGACATAGCTTCTGCACATTGATGTTGTCTCCTGCGTGGGTTCTGGTGCATTGCCAGGCTTCAGTAGCCATGACTGTAGACTGTTACTGTACTGTGACACTGTATAAGCAGTAAGCAGTCTAAAGCCAAGGTGCTGACGCTCTGGCCAAGTTAGGAGGATGGGGAGGAGTAGGTAAGACGGAGAAACATCCCCCTTGTGGAAACCTGCATGAGTAAAAAGAGGAGAGGGTGTAGGTACAAGCACACTAAAGGCAGTCATTAGTAATCTGGGCAATCTCAGTAACTAAACAGAAGATGATGAAGATACTGGTGAGATTAGATGCTGATATCCACTCGCATTGCAATAATATTTTCTTCAGTTAGGAGATGAGTTTGGTTGATCTTTGTAACTCTGTGCAACTATTTAAAATAACTTGAGATAAAATCTAATGAAATCTGACTTTTAATGTAATTCTCTATTGAAACTGTAGAAGAAATTCTCTTGTTAGTCTAGTGATTTTCTATCCTAGTCTCCCACAGTCTATGCAGGGACTCACCCATGTGAAGTGCACATATAATAGCAAATAATTCTGTGATGTACAGAACAGGAAATAAGGTGACATCTGTTTCAGAATATTTTTACAAATGATACCAATATTTACATCCCAATAGGAGGCAATTTTTTATGGACAGAATATCAACCAAATAAATAAATCAGTAAATCATCTGATCATTATACAAGTTCAAAGGAGGAAATTTTGTAATAAACATTTGTGATATATTGAATAAAGTATATGTTCCCATTAAAGAACTTGGTGAACATTTGGTCAAAACCATTAACAAGATTAGCATTAAAGAGCATCCACCCACTGTTTATAATAGTCTCAGACGTAGTTAGTGTTTCTATAAATGCACGTGTGTGAGATAGAGTGAGCGAGAGGAGAGCGAGTGAACAAGAGAGAAGGAGGGAAATATCTAGTAAACTGTCTGACTAGTCTGATATTTCACATCTCAAGAATAGTTCAAATCCCACAGGAGAAATTTACCTTTTACGAATGTCTCTGTCCCATACTGAACACTTGTAACTGGGCCCTTCGGGTTGGGACCACATTGGTCATTTGAAATAATATTTCACTGGCAACTTTATTATATGCTGATTTTTTTTATTGTTAAACACATTCTCTATATACAGCAGCCAATGTATAATGTTAAATTTTACTATATTGACTGAATGAATACTGAAGACTGAGTTACCAAAATTAAAAACAGCTTGAAAGCTTAAAACTTACTTTCTCAACACTCAGCATCTCTAAATACTTCTAAATATTAATTTCTCATAATTTAATTATTGTCCGTTTCCAAAAGCATCATGCTTCTGAAATAGATGACTATATCTAAAACGCGTGTGGTTGATGAGAGTTTGGATGCAGGTTCCCCGTCAGCACTTCGACGCTGGGACAGAGACACTGAGGCGCTGTCCACGGTGCTGAACTAGAAAACTGCCCAGACCTTTGTTACTCTTTTCATCAATAATAACAAAACATATATTCACAAATCATTTAGGCCAACGTCACAAATCTAATTCACCTAGTTTTTAAAATATGCTTTTAACTATCTTACATGAAATAAGATTCCTGTAGCGCCCTAGTGCCGGTGGGACCCAGGCACAGCGGTCTCTGCTCTCGGGTGAGGATTACCGTCACGTCTCAGTGCTCGGGGGGGAGTGGGGGGGGGCTATGGACATATTACATCACGTCCAGAATAAACCAATCGGCTGTCGCCCCATTCTCTCGTCCAGCTTATCAGAGCGCGTAGGCATGTTTCTTGGTGTGACTTGGTTTCTATGGCGCTGAGGAGAAACTGCTTCGACCGTGTACGTTCATATGATGCGGATCCTCCAGTGCAACGCACATGGACTCACAGCAAAATGAGCTGTTATCCTGTGCCTGAACCCCCTTTCTCCCCTCCAGAGGCACCACGATCAGTTAGAGCCGTATGAGCAATACGTTCCTATTACTTCCTATTATTCATTTGCTTTCGTGATAGATTTCTCTAGACCAGTATTTATATATTCTACTTCTCTATTCTTCTTCTTCGTATTCAGTAAATCACAACATCTGCGCTGGTTCCGTGTCACTGTCACATGATTATCATCGTCTGATCAAAGTCAGCCTTACAGTAGCTACAACGAGTTGTGAATGAAGAAGGGGTTTCATTGACTCGCTCCACCCACTCCTCCCTCGTGTTGTCCCTGCACGAGCCTCTCATATTGCGCATTCACACCCCCGCACAAGGATCACACTGCAGTGTGCGCGTGCGCGCGTGCGTGCCCGCGATGCCTTTAAAAGGGTTATAGTAGGTGACTGCGTATCATCTGCAAAGTGCGCAAGAATGACGCGTGGCTGACTTCACCGCCTGACAACGTCATAGAACTGAGACTGGAAAAAAAAAAGTTAAAGGAACGCCGACCGGAAGTGCATGAAATGGAGAGAGAGGAGGGGGAGAAAGGAGGGGGGGGGGCGCGCTGGAGGCGAGGAGTGTACCGCCACACCGGAAGATAGTGATGGCTATAATGTCATCACTATCACCGGAAACCTCCCGGTACCACGCGCTCTGGAGAATGTGCAAGGGTTGGCGAGAAACCCTCCTCCCCCTCACCGCACTCCCAGCACTCCCCCCGACCCGCACACAGTCATACAGATCTGTGCGCGCGCTCACACACACACACACACACTGGGACACAGAGGAGTGTGTGCGCTTCAGTGTGGAGTGCACGACGGCATTTGTCCCGGCGGACAACAGCTACAGAGACAGTCCGTGCACATGGACGGCAACCAATTGAGTTATGTTGCCAACCAGGTGCAACATGAGTGACACGCGTACATTTCTTACTAGCATCGTGTTTTCTATATCGCTGACATGCCTGTATGATGGGACACACACAGTGACAGAAAAGGCGAGTTTGTATTCTCTGAGATTCTGTTTTTCAGGTTGCAGACTGAATGCTGCCCACACCAGAAGGAAAATGAGTCACGCTGCAGCAAACTTCCAACCAGAGAATGTCAGTCACAGCCACCCAGGAAAGGGCTCCTGGATGATAAAATAACCAGTCATCTAGTCTCTGTAGAAATGGGAATTTAACTTACCTCATTCAAAGTTCCCAGTTTGACCATTACTCTGGCTCCGGGTTGTAGAGATACATCTGTCTTCAATCTAAACTCGCAGTCTTCATCAACACGAAACTGTCAGCGCAAACGTGTGCCACGCTGTCTTCGCGCACAGACGCTGTCGTCCCTCTTCTCCAAAGTCGCTTCCCATACAGACCGGGCTCTCCCATCAACCGTAGGCTTTTTATAGCGATCCCGTAGTAAGTACTGGAGGGAACGGAGGAGGAAGGAGGGAGGAGGGGGAGTGGGAGAGCTCATTCAAAGATTCACCTACACATGTACGCGCGTATCCCACGTCATTGGACGGAGTGCATCTATTTATAAAGGGAAGGAGAAGTATACCCTGAATCACTTTGAAAGGGAAGATGAAAATAGCGTGTTGGTTGTATACGCGGGATCGTTTCAAAATGAAACGCTCCCCAAAAAAATCCTGTAATAAAAAAAGAATTGGAGTCTTCCAGGTACTCATTACAGAATGAAATCGCATCCCCTTCTTATTATATCCACACAATGACCCATTTATTACACAGTTATCGGTGGGTAAATTTCGTGAGCGATGCGTTTTGCGATCCTGCTTCACAGAAAAATGCTGCGTCTGTGTCCGTGAGAGGATTTAGCTGTTGCGTCGGTGATCATTTCATGTTCAGTCGAAGCAGATATTTTAAAGCAGCAGCAAATATGATTCGGTTCACGTTAATAATCCTAAAGCAACCTGACAGTGTCTGTACTCTCCAAACTATCTATTTATTGGAGAAAACTAAAAGAGACTTGTTGGTTCATGTGCAGCTGACACCTGTAGTCCCGTTGCTCCAGAAATGATTTACCAATAGATTATAGCCATGAGCAAATCGTGATGTTTAGATTAGGGCAGTGAATCACTGAAGCCAGACTTTTTTCATATTCATGTCATTTCTAGGGAAAAAAGATTCAAACATCCGACCCAGATTCCTGATACATGTAGAATCCTCGGGAGAGATGTGACGGGAGTCGTGCGTAAATTCACCGCGAAACCTCTAAACTCTCTACACATTCAGGGAGATCTGGGGGAGACCCTCGTGCGTAAGGAAGCCTGTCAGACATTACGTATGCGTGTGCGGTGAGATACTCCTAAATGTAGACGCACTTTGGACACTCGGTCTGAAATGCAATCTTTCTCAAAGACGTTCTCCTGATTTGAGGACGCACGGAGTCACGCCACACAAGGGTGGAAGTCGAGAGAAAACTTAAATGCCCTCGTACTCCTTCAAACGCAGGAGGACAGGCCGGGTGTGGCGTATGATCTGTCTCCCTCACAGCCCACCTCCACCTCCACCTCCACAAATATGACCTGTACCATGATTAACTTCGCGCTGATAGAAACGTCTCATTAATTACTCAATTTACAATAAATTCAAATAAGAGACGTGGCATTTAAAGTTACCCACTGCTTCTTGAGAGATTTTCTGTCACGCCTCTCCTGTGATGCTTTGTGATTTAAAAGAAGTCAGATATCACAGGTGAAGGCTCACCCCCACAGCAGCAACTGTAGATTCAACGTTGGCGTAATATTACTGCAGTACATGGGCTTTCTTTTGTTATTGAACACTTTAAAACTAATACTATTTGGTACATTCAAAACATTTCACATCGCAGCACTTTGAAAGGGAAGATTTTAAATCAAACTCAGATAAGTTCAGATTAATATTTTAAACTTCTTGTACACAACTCACCAGTGGAGAACCTGTTGGAGTTCATGCCCCCTCATCACCACAACTACACTCAAACGCTCATACATCTTGGCCTGGATGAACGTTATTGTACACACGAAATATGAAGGGCATCCTGGTGACCTTTAGTAACCTGGTGACCTTTCTTCAACATTTTTGGTACAAATATCCTCCAGAACCCACCTTAATGTGGAGGAGTGTTGCCAAAGGCTCCAGTGACACAGTTTCCGGAACAGCCTGCAAACAATACAGATGTTTTCCCAGATGAAGCTTTTTGAGCGAGACTCAGCCTATTAACAGGTCAGAGAAGGACAGGTATTTCTTTTTGACTGGTTAAGAAAAGAGGTCTGTATGAACCAGTGTAGAGTCTCCTGAAATTCCTAGCCTAGCTTTAGAAAAGTTCCATATTATTATTTTAATGTGCATGTGACCTGGCTCAAATGTCCTCCAAAGACTTTTTTTGATATGGTTGATGATTGAAAACAGGACACAGGGTGAGTAGTGAGGCATAGCTCTGTCCAGTCATGGCTTCTAACATCTGCATTCATAACCCCTACTGAAAGCAGGGCGGGCAGCATAGTAAGAAATAATAGAGCGAGGCAAATCCAATATTGAAATGTATTCAGTGCTTTATTGCATTTCAGTCAGCATTTGTCTTCTGTTTCCCCCTTTTTTTAGAGTAAATTTGCCACAGAAATGATTGCAGAAGAGAGACTTTCTCAGCCTTGGGCCTCAAAACTGCAGAATCTCCACTGACTGCAAACAAACAGCAATATAAATGTGCGGATGTGTGGTGGTGGTGGTGGGTGGGTAAGCTCTGTGCAAGTGTGTCTGAGAAACAAATGATTGAAATAGTGTGAATGAAATAGTCCCTGGTCTAATTAGTCCACCGTGCCACACACACGTGTACAAACTATGACACATATACAAAATTATTTTTATTGTGATAACTCGTATAATCGTATAATCAGTTTATCATCAGTAATCATTACACTACTACTTCCAGTTCTGACAGCCCACTGGTAATTTGGCCCGACACTCAACTTGCTTTTATTTAGGTTAAGTATTTGATCTTATATCTAACTAATAATTGTCAACTTTAAGGGTTGGGTTTTGACTGGCAGCATAATTCCCCAAAACAACCACTAGATGCAGGTTGTCTTCTCTGGTGAGGCTCAGCTGGGGCTGTTTCCAGTTCTTTTTGGTGGCTGTTCTGCTTTTAGCAACTGCGCTGGAACTCAATTACATCATGACTGATTAGATAATTGACTTGGCCAATGGAGAACGTTGCTGTTCTGTGTGTGCAAGAACAAAGTGGAGAGCAACAACAGAGAGACCAAGACCTGGAAGACCACAGGGAGCAAATTTGGTGGATGAGAGAAAAATGATTTTTCATATCTGTACCTAAGTCAACAATTAGGAGAAGATTTCCCCATAGTAACAACAGACCATCTCAGGAAGAACAGTGAAAAGTAAGTGATGAAAATCTGTTTTCTGCTGATGCTTAATTCTGTGGACAGATGAGACGAAGATCAACTAGCATGCTGAAAAAATGTAAAAACAGTAAAATACTTCTTATGGCGTATTACATAAACCCCCAAAACAAGCAGGAGCTAAAGATGGCCACAGTAAAGTACTGGAAAATTATATTATTAAATTTATGAATATGTTAGTTTGTTCCAATACTGAGGTAGTTGTACAGAAGTTCATCCAGCACCTAAATGAATATTGACAGTCTACACTTCAAGCATTTGGTTTTCCTTTATATCTCTTGTGGTGGTGCGCAGAGACAAAATGATAAAAATGCTGTCACCATTCAGACCTAACCGTGTATCTCAAAGCTGGGGGAAAATCAGGACGCAGATAATTTCTTGTTCAAATCTCTTATCTGTCTGCCATGCCCAGTTGTTGGCTCTTTTTTCTATCTGCTCATCTGTATTCCATACAGACAATGCAGTCAGATAAGAGAAAAGAAAAAAAACTCATCCCTCCCATGTACTCTTCTCTCGCCTCACAACCGCCTACCTTGCCTTCCCACCTCCCCTTCTCCCATTCTGACTCATACTGAAATCCCAGTGAGGTACGCCCCCCCACCCCACCTACCCTCTCCCTTTGATTGCCAAGCTGGCTCGAACGCAATGAGCAGGGCAGGAGAGAAGGAGCAAATGAAAACGATGGAGAGGGAGACAGGAGCGCAGGGATGGAGACATGGAGGGAGAGGAGGAGGAGGAAGACTCTGTGCTGCCAAACGTGCCCGTAATGAGGATTCGGTCAAAAGAGAGCTGGGGAGGAGGAGGATGTGTGTGTCAGAGTGAGATGAAGGTTTGAAAAGAGTGGGTGTTTATTAGTGAAACCCCCCTCGCCCCCGCGTCATTCCCTACACCGTCTCTGTGCTCTTCTTGCCTACAAGATTTGTGAGATAGCAAACCCACACTCACACACAAACACAGTAGCAACTCCACATCCACCCACTCACAGATACACACACACACACGCGCCGAAGCACAGACAGACAGTGAACACATATCTATCCAGAAACTTTTAATATGTGTGTGTTTTATATGTGTGATGGTGGGGAGGCAGACATATGTTCGTAATAGTGCATCTACTTCCTCGCGTCACGCGTGTTCCTCCAGTTAGATGGCACCAGCAAAATTTACTTACCTGCGATGATGTGACAGGATTGTTACCACGATTTCATTACATTTACAAAGCATCCGTGGCGAAGGATGCCAACATAGGCTGTCTTTTTTGTAAAGTCGTATGCCAGCTCACAATTCCAACAGTGACTCACACAAAACTATGCCAAAGTCATATGCTGAATATAATTAATGCGCAATGACAGCTGCATGTGTGTGTACAAGCGTGGGCAGTCGTTTGTGGCTGGTGTCAGTGTTAGAATGAGTGCCTCTGTTTGCATTAGTTCAGTTCAATTAACATTTCAGTGCTGATTGCAATGAATAGTATTTGTGTCGGAATTTATGATACATATGACAGCATGTACTGTCCTAACATAGTCTGTGTTAAAAATGACTCACTCAGTTCCCTGTAAAGCTAATTTTTTAAGCACTATCAGATACATAAAATAAATTACAGCTTACTTGTTCTGAAATGGAGGACCCAAATGCAAACCAGTGACGAGAGAGGGTTCAAACCAAGGGACTTTATTACAAATTAACATAACAGAAAGCACTATGCAACAGAAAATCACTCTAAAAGGGAAAACGGCATTACTGACAAAAACAAGAGACGAGGGGGTTGAATAGACAGAGAGAAAAGAGAGGATGAAAGAAAGAAGGGAGAAAGTAGGAACTGAAGCCAAAAACCAACTTACATAGAAGAGGAGCGCCGTGTCTGGCGGCATGAAGAGTTGAGTATGAACTGACGAAGTTCAGAGGCTTAAATACTGAGAGGACTGATTGCTAAATAAGGAACACCTGGAAATAATGAGGGAGTGAAGGTGGAGAGAGAGGGGAGTGGTTAAGTTGAGGGAGGAATAAAAGACACATGAGGGCTGGAGGAGACATGACACTGACTCATGCATAGGACCTTTCTGTGGAAAAGTGCAGCCATTTGAACATTTGGCTTTTATTTGTGAAGCTGTAGTGAAAAGTTGAGGCAAGCTAAGAATTCAAGGGAAAATAAGGATAAACTGTTGATGAAATAGTTAAGAAGCATTTGTGCACAACATTAGCAGTTATAAAGTACTGTTTTTGTGTAAAACAATATTTAATATTAAATCATGAAACGCAACAGTTTCCTCTGCTACAGCCTTTTATGAATTCTCTTTTGGACTTCTTAATTTAGAATACTCTGTTTGGCTCCTCGGCTTTGATACAAAACTCCACATATTCAATCTCATATTGTCTTTTTCTGTGATTCTGTGATTCCTCCTCTATCCCTCTTTGCGCATTATACATCAAAAAGCAGTTGCAGTAGATGTAGAGCAAACATCTAGTGCCAGCAAATATGCGTCAGAGAAGCCTCTGCCCTCAGATTCAGAATCTTTGATTCTGTCAGTCTGTCCTCCTCACACGGCGTCTTTAATTTTTGTCTCGCTCACTACTTGAGATGTGAATCCCATTTCAGCCATCTCACTTTAACTATTTGTGCCATTTTCATTTCATTTGTTACCCATTTTTCAACCCCAGCATTTGCATTCTGCTCCATCCTTAAACACAGTGTCCCACACTTGTCTCCACCATTCTCTGCTGATTGTATTCCCCCATCTGTCCTCCTCCACTCAAGTCATCTCTAAAAGTCATCCCACCCCCTGGGACACTGGGGAAGAGATAGAGGGAGTTAGAATGAAACAGAGAGAGAGAATGAGATGGTAGAGATAGCGAGATATGATTGGACTGGAGGAACCCCCTAGTGTCAGATATTCACCTGCAAAAACTCCCTGCTTCCCCTGCTTTTCTCATCTGTATTCACAGTCTCTCCTCATCCCCTTCTCTCCTCTCCTCCATCACACCTCCCCACCTCTCTCCTTCCGTACCTCAGTTCCTTCCTCTCTCTGTCCCTCTGTGTATCTTTTATCATCCTGCATTGCTCCACCTGCACTGTGGTGCAGCACTTACAATCAGAGCTCCGCACACAAGCGCACACACTTGCAAACACACACACACACAGAGGGAGACACACGCCCACCACTTCCGGCAGCCCCCCTCCCGCTCTCACACCTCTCTGCTGGAGACACGAAACATTCTACAACCCCTGGTGTGCCAGTGTTTCATCGGGAGACACAACTAGCATCACATCAAAACAGTATTCTGAATTATTGTGACTTACTGTTTATGCTGCATAAAAATAATTGTAAGACCTAAAGTAGACAGAAAGTAAAAACGTTTAATTCTTTCATAGCATATAAACAAAATGCAGCAAGATACAAACAAATCACGGTCAATTTCAATACATAAATATTAGCCTAGTTCATGGTGTCTGACAGTTATTATTTATTAATAATTTAATCAGTTAGTCCAAGGTTACTTCATTTACTGTATGTGAGCTGCACACGCATAAGCATGTGTGGACATTCCTGAATGCTATGCCAAAGGAGTGAGTCAAGCATTTGGATGAATAATTTAGTGACTAATAATAATATTGAAATGTGCATGGAAAAAGAGGAGGTTTGGCTCTGAATGATGGATCATGTGTGGTAGATTATTGGAAGGGACACAAGACTCTGGCCCTTTAATTTGGTGTTGCTAGGGAAATGAAGCTGTTTACTCTGTCTGCATAAACTTTCCATTGCATGAATGCACATACACACAAACGCACACACACACACACACACACTACAAATCTAATACTTGATGAAAAACAAAAGTAAAGGGACTGCTCGTTTTTTGGGCCAGTCTAACCTGATGGACAATAGCACACTGAGAATAAGTAACAAAATCCTGACATCTAGTGGAGATTAACTGGAATTGAACAAGTATGTCGTATGTAACTTTAGTTTATATAATATGGTGACTCTTAAACCCTATTCCCCAGGCTTCATGTAAAGGTCAAGGCCTACATATGAACTGCATAAATGCATAAAGCACAACACAGGTATAGTCTGCTGTTCTATATTTTAATTTAAAAGACATGAATGGCAAACACAACATACAACTGTTAGACAGAATTAATCTTTGTTGATGATATGCTTTTGTAAAAAAAACACCTATCTCGAGCTATTCTGTAATTTCTAAACAATGTCTACGTTGTATTTTTGATCAATTTAATGTTAAAAAATCTCATTTTCTTTACAAACATTATTTCTTTGTGTGTCCAGTCACATGTGAAAGTAGCTCCGCCAGTCAAGTGAAAGAAGATATGGAAGTTAGAAGGGTCATAGCTTCTGGTTGAGAAACAGAATAAGTCGACCAGATTTAAATACTTGTATTTTTCAGCATTCTAATGTATTTTGTCTGTGTTTAAGATGCACATGTACAAGAGCTTGACATAACAGAAAAACACAGGAATTACGGCACATTCAATAAAAGAAAACAATCAAAGAGACTTTAGATGCATTATGCATGTTTTCCATGTATTGTACCCGTCGTAAATGATTAGCAAACGGATACATAAACCTACCGTGCGCAGATCTTACTTTGTAAATTTTCCCGGCTTCTTAGCTACTACGTAAGCTGGTAAGCATTTTTGATCCACCTAGGCCACCCTACTTGTTGTTTACAGCGAGCAAAGATGGCGAACGGACTGGACAGAGTGAGAATCTCAGCTGCGGAACTCCGAGCTGAAGCGTCGAATATTGTTAATATCGCTGACTGTCAGAAAGGTAAGAGAACGTGTACCAGATACCATACTATAAAACATTCGTGAGAAAGTCGTTAAGCCTAGGTTAAATAGTTTCACAAGTTAGTTGGAAGTAGCCTGCGGAGTTGCTAAGTTTGTAGCCAGCTAATGTTGTTAGCTAGCTAGCGAACGTTGTCAGTCTGCCCATTCTTTGGTCCCGCGCGGTTTTAAACGCCCCCTTCGACCATAAAGACACCGGATAACGTGTGCGGCGCTAGTCACGATTCGGTCCTCCTTCTATTATTCCTTATACCATTTCGTATATTTACACAATATACTTTGCATAATGTTGATGTGTAAAGTCAGGACCAATATGCTAGTTTCTTGCCATCGTCGAATGTTTGTTAACGTTAGTCAACCGTTACATTTAAGTTTTTATCAAAGATAACTCGTTGTTCGTTTAAAAACTAAAGTTTTTCACAAATACTGATTGTTGTTTAGTGGTTGCTAGCTCCTTTTTGCTGCCTCTCGCTAGTTAATGTTCCTTATTACGGCCCCCTAGACATGTCCCAAAAGTGCTTTCTGTATGGCAACTGCGATTGTTTGAGGTTCTCGTAGGCGTACGGTCTCTCCTCTGAACGTCTGCTTTAGGACGTTAGGATATTCTTTAATGTCCTTATTGTCAAAAACTGACAAAGGATAGAGTCCATCCCTATATCGTTGTTTCAGAACTATTAAACACTGCTTTCTTTTATGACACTGAACACACTGTGCTATATTGTGGTGTGTGTCCGTCCAACTTGCATCAATATGCCATCTGTTCATGTTTGTGCCCTAATTGTATATTAGTTTCTGCTGCACCTGTTAAATAAAAAATAGGCAGCTGAGGAATTCTTCGTTTCATTCATTCTTCCCTTCCCTTTGCACAGAAAGGAAAGGGAAGTCATAGAAGTACTGACAGCATGAAGCAGAGAGACTTTTTGTTGTGCTTGGTTCACTATGTTGATATCTGAGCTTTGACTTTCATCTTAATTTCTTTTTGCTTCTTCAGATGAGCCGCGTTTACACCAGCAGCATAGGAGACGTGAAGGAAAACTGCCAGATATGCAGCGTTACCAACCAATAGCTGGACATGTACGGCGTCACCGTGACAGTGAAGAGGGAGAGACTGGTCAAAGTGGTCCCCCAGACAATTTGCACGAGCAGGCATCACAGAGTGAGAAAACAGGTGTCTCTGAAAAGGTTTTTGAGGGACATGGATGCTCAGATGGTGGGACAGGCACTGACATAAAAGAAGCTGATAGGATAAGAGGTGATGGTAGTAACACTCAGAACCTTGAAAAGGGCGCCCACTCACAGGTTAAAACAAATGTAAGTCAGGAAAAAGGCTTTATTGAAATTGATAAGGAACACCAGGAAACTGTTGGAGCTTGTAAATCGACAAAGAAAGCTCGCAAACCGGACCAAGAATTTTATCAACCTGGGAGTAGAAGGAATATCCAGAGCAAGGACTGTGGAGTTGGAAGAGAACTGGATAAACCTCCCCCTAGGAAGCATGAGCAGAAAAGTGATCCAGAATCTCAGCTGAGTACGGGGGAAATTGAGGGGAAGAAAAAAAAGAATTTACAGAACTGTGGAGGAAAAGATAAAAAAATCATATGCTTACAGGAAAATGTAAAATTGTCTAAGTCCTGTGAGACAAACAAAAAGGAAGGAAGCCGAGATGTAGAGCAACCTCCTTTGTCCATCGACTCTACAGTAGAGATAATAAATAGCAAAGTAGAAAAGCTAAGTATAAAAGAAAGGGGTAGAGTGAGATGTGAAACCCAAGAGTTAAGTTGCAGGAGAGGGGCAACAAATGACAAGGGAAACCAAAGCCAAGGGGGAGGTAAAAAAGAAAAGGAAGAAAAGGCAGAGAAGAAGATGGATAAGGGAAACCGCAGAAGAAGAGGACTGGAAAAGGAAAAAGATCAGGATTTCCAAAGGGGAGAGGTTGAAGTAGGTAGTGGAGGAAAAAATGACAGGGGTAAAGCCGAGAAAGAAAAAAAGGGGATAGCAGGTGAAGGAGATGACAAACTGGGTAGGACAGAAGAGGCACACCAAAGCAAAGGAAGAAAGAACTGCAGAGAAACCAGAAGAGGAGATAACAACAACAACAACAGGCCCAGAGAAACTGAGAATGTTAAGACAGTAAGAAATGTAGAAAGGGCTGCAGAAATAGGTGATCGAAATAAACCCAATGCCAACATCACAGCACCAACCTCAAAACGCTATTCCAAATCAGATATACGGCGTTCACAGCATCGAACGTATAGCAGCAGCTCAGCCAGCAGTGTTACCAGCCTGGATGGTCCAGGCCTAGGATTGGATGTGGAAAATTCCAAATGGCCACATTCGGAGCCTAAGCGTAACAACAATGAGGGGAAAACTAGTAGTGGAGAAGGACGAAGGAGGCATTTACACAGCTGGACAATCAACGGTGAATCCTCCACAGAGTCAATGGAAGGGAGCGAAATGAGTGACATTACAGAATATAGGAGAAGAAGAAGAAGAGGAGGAGGAGATAAAGAGCTAAATGCGGAGAGGCGAACAGAGGAAAGGAACAAGCCAAAGGGGACAAAAGGTCAGGGTAGTGGTATCTTGAGGATTTCTTTAGATAAACAGTCAGGTACCTCTTCACATATTGGAAATATACAACATCACAAACAAGCTTTGGTTCCTCGTGGCAGAGGTGGGGGTATCCTAGTACTTCCAGCTTGCACGGACATCTCTAATTCACCTGAGGTTGGACAAAGACTTCTTTTTGGTGGAATTAGGGGAGGATCAGCTTGCAGAAGTAGAGGAGGCAGAGGGGAAGGAGTGAGACGACTCTGGGATCCGAATAACCCCGACCAGAAACCTGCCCTTGCCAGAGCCCAGACCTCAAAGCATTCATCTCTCCAGCAGCCTGTATATCTTCAGACAGGGACTGGTTATGGGCAGCTTCACTTTCTGGACACAGATGATGAAGTAGCAGGCAGTCCTCCAGTCCCACAGGGTGAACACTTTCGATCTCAGCAAGCTGCTGCCATCGGCTACTACAAATTCCAAAACTCGGACAACCCATATGGTTACCCACCCAATTTCAGTGGCAGCTCCACCAGCCAGCGCTATCCATATCCTTATATGGGACCCTACCAAATGGCTCCCCCCAATGGTATATACCCAGGGCCTGGTGCAGGTCAGGTCTGTGGGAGTTACAGGGGAACAGGTTATACCCAGCCTGCTGCTGGAAGTAGTTTGACTTTCGAGGAGATAGAACAACAAGCCAGAGGGGAGCTGGGAAGGCTGCTGAGGGCCGCTGATGCCCAGGAGCTTCAGCTCAGTAACCTGCTGTCCAGGGACAAAGTGAGCGCTGAAGGACTTGATCGCATGACCCAGCTCAGGTGAGGATTTTACTTTCCTTTACTTTGCTTGGCAGACGCTTTTATCCAAAGCGACTTACAAGGAGCTAGCGCTGGGTGTCTGGCTCAGAGACACACCTGGTGGGGGATGGATTAGGAGTCAGACGGGGTTCGAACCCACAACCTTCTGCATCCCAGTCTGACACTTAACCCATTGAGCTACCAGGCCCGATTTGGCATAAAAACGTTTGTGATTATGTTTAATGTGTTACTCTCTTGTATTATGCTGCACATTTGGTTGTCAGATGTCCTTGGGACTAATAATAAGCAGAATAGAACCAGTTATGCTGTGTTATGCTCTGTTTTTTTCTAGGGTGGACCTTTTAGGCATATATGAGCATGTAATCCTAACAGACATTGAGTTCTCAGACTCTCAAAATGTGGATCAGGCTTTATGGAAGAACGTTTTTTACCAAGTCATAGAGAGTTTTCGACAGCTACTCAAAGATCCCTCCAATGAAAACATTTCTCATATCAGGAATATGCTGCTCACATTGCTTGATGAGGTAAGAAATATAAGAGAAATTTGTACATGCAAGGATATAATAATATCCTATAATTTTAATCCATTTGTGCAACACATGATCTATTCCATAGTGGTATCAGGATTTGTAGTGTAAGTTTAACATTTTATAATTTCTTGTGATGGTAGTGGGCTCACAAAAACACTGAATACTGTTGTAAGGATTTGAAAATAAAGATTCTCTGAGTGCATTCATTAAAGATGAATAATTATTTAAAATAAAATGTTTTTCTGTGTTTCACAGGGAGCACAATTCTTTGATTCTCTGCTTCAGAAGCTGCAGACAGTTTACCAATTTAAGTTAGAGGATTACATGGATGGTATGGCTATAAGGGCTCGGCCATTACGCAAAACAGTAAGTTGATACCCTTTTATCTCTGTGTGGGCTTCCATCAGCACTTTAAAGAGACCAAGAGAGATTGTAAGCCTCTCAAATAGTACTCATATTTTAGATATTTAAGATTACCAATAAAGTTTCCAACCCAAATGTACTAATATTCTAATATACCTATGTACTGATATTTTTCAGGTCAAGTATGCACTTATTAGTGCTCAACGCTGTATGATATGTCAGGGAGATATTGCACGTTACCGGGAGCAAGCCAGTGACTCAGCCAACTATGGCAAGGCTCGCAGGTAAGCTGTTTTTTAAGCTCTCTCTATGATAATTCTTACACAGGTTAATGAGAAAAAAATGTAAGGTTGAAACTGAATATTTCTTTGAAGGCGTCTCATGACTACATGCTTTCCTTTTAGCTGGTACCTGAAAGCCCAACAGATTGCCCCCAAAAATGGACGGCCATATAACCAGCTGGCCCTGCTGGCAGTTTACACGGTAAGTGATGTAGCCTACGTACGAGAGAAAAGAGAGCGAAAGAATTCAATATTTAGCTGAAAACACTCTGTAAGGTTAACTACCGTATTTTACGCCATATAAGACGCACTTTTTCTTCCCCAAAACTGGGGGGTAAAAGTGGGTGCGTCTTACACG
>JAUMTR010000006.1:13523880-13542110 GCA_032270685.1 Microctenopoma stevenorrisi
TTTTTACTAGATTTTCCTCCTTAAAAATTGGGTGCGTCTTATATGCTGGTGCGTCTTATATGGCGAAAAATACGGTAGATCCCTGGAATTAAGAACATAGGTTTTGTTTTTATTGTGGTATTTTTTCTGGCATGTTCCAGAGGTACCTATTTGTATAATTATCAGTTCAAACCCACTCTCAGTGTGTATCCGTTTGTAGTTTACTGCCCTGCCTTGCATTTATTGTCATCCCACCTCTCTCACATACAGAAGCGGAAGTTGGATGCTGTGTATTATTACATGCGCAGCTTGGCAGCTTCCAACCCCATTCTGACTGCAAAGGAAAGTCTGATGAGTCTGTTTGAGGAAGCTAAGCGTAAGGTCAGGCACACACTTTAACTTATGCTAGATCATTAAATTGGTAAAGTAACGTGTGCTTTGTTAGCACAAATTTCTGGGGGAGGTAAGGAAAATATAATGACATTTTATTTATGTCTTAATGCAGTCATTTGCATAATAAATGCCTTTATTGGCATTACTAAAGTTACAACACACAATTTCAGGCAGCACAAGGGCTTGTTGTTTACAGACTTTGTTTTTGTAGGCAGAGCAGCTTGAGCGAAGGAGGAGGCAGGAGCATGAAGGAGGCTCCAGGGGTCCAGCAGTAAGAGGAAGGCGAAGAGGCGAAGAAGGGGCACGTGTGGAGATTTGGATTCGAACTACTGGACAGGCAGCAACCACATCCTCACAGAGAGGAGTTAGTGAGTCCAGCAGAGATTCTGAGCAGGATGGAGAGCTGGGAAGTCTCAGTGCCAGTGATGTAAGATTTTCTTCCTCTTTTTGCCGTCCATCATACCCTCACACATTAAATCTCATCAGACAGCATCAATGATGCGTCTTTGTATGTATTTGGACTCAAAGACTATCATTGTCAGTTTTATAGTAAGAGGGGGAATGCTTACCAATATTAGCTCTCTCTCCCTCATCCCTCCTTGTAATCTAATTTATTTCTTTGTCTTTATGTTTTGAGAGGGGAAAAAATAATTGTGTTATTCTGTCTGTTTTTATTATTTATATATCTCCTCAATATTTCCTGGGATTTCATTTATGCACATTTGTGTTTTGCTGTCATTGATCAAAGATGTTTTAACCACGTTTTCACGTCTTTCTTCTACACACTGTCTCCATTCACCATTTGTCAGTATGTCTTGTCGAAAGAGGAATCTGTATGTGTATCCTTTCAGTTCATTTCCTCCCACTCCTATTGTTCCAAATCCCAGGTGCATTTTAATGGTGACGTCAGATCCAAACGTGTCTTTGTGCTTTGTTACTGGACAAAGATATGTCCTTCTGTCATGGCATGCAGAGGTTGTAGTGAAAGCAGCTAAATATTGATAATATATTTCTTTCCTTGGCTTTCTCTCGTTTTTTTATCCAGCTAAATAAGAGATTTATTCTGAGTTTCCTGCATGCACATGGAAAACTCTTCACTAAAGTGGGGTGAGTGATATCGTATGGATTACAACTCTTAAATTAGACTGAAAGAATTTAAAAGACTGAGAATATAGTCAAAGTATTATGTTTTTGTACATTTTCTGAATATACAATATTTTTTTTCATATACAGAATGGAGTCCTTCCCTGAAGTGGCAAGCCGTGTCCTGCAGGAGTTCAAGACGCTGCTCCAGCATGGCCCTTCCCTATTGGGCAGCTCACACATACTGCAGATCATCACCATCAATATGTTTGCCATACACAATGCCCAGAGCAGAGGTAAGGTATCATAATATAAAATATTAAACAGTCCTTCATTTTACAGTATATACATGTTGTTGTTTTTTCACTTGAATATACTTAGAAGATGAATACGTGTTTGGACCAACAACAAGTCATGGTTAATACTGATAAAATGATAAAATATTGATTGTTTCTGTCAGATGAGGACGGTGTGCGGTCTGTTTTACAAGAACAAAGTACTGCCCTGGGTCTGGGCATGTTTGCACTACTGGTACAGCGCTGCACGGACCTGCTCAGAGATACTCCTGCAGGTACACACCACACTGATGTACCAGATGTGCCATGCTGTTAGTTCAGTTGTGTTGTGATGAATAATGGCACACAAAAATTCTAAATAAATGTTTGCACTCTGTGTCAGAACCGGTCCCCATGGCTGATGGAGAGGAGGGGAGTAAAGCGGGGAAGCTAGGGGGTATGGTGAGGGTCTCTGTCTTCCCATTGGACTTAAGAGAATTGCTACCAAGTATTAAGGTCTGGTCTGACTGGATGTTGGGGCACCCAGACCAGTGGAATCCACCACCGTGCAATATAGAGTAAGCTAGTTAAACTTGCATATTTTTATTTTTATAGTTTGCTGCATTGAAAGGAAGTTGCAAACACAACTTGAGACACAAATTACCTTTTAATTTGCTTTAAAGATCCCAGTCGCACAAATAAAAAAACACTAATTCATGTTTTGTCTTTTCCTGACTATCAAGATGCAGTCCTGATGTTTGGCAGGGCCTGGCCGACTTTTGTAACGTGCTGGCACATGTGGACCACGAGGAAGTGCCGCTGTACAAAATTGACACTGATGAGGGTGAGGGAGATGAGGAGTTGACTGTGCTGCAATTGAAGGAAGACAGACTGCTTGCTGGTTTTGTACCACTGTTGGCTGCACCACAGGAGCCTTGTTACACAGACAAACACACTGACATGGTGAGTTGTATTTGGACAGTGAACATTGTAAATAAAAACAGAATGCACTGACATGCAATGCTCGTATACCTTTAGTTTTATTGAAAATAGAACATAAAAAACATCAAATGTTTAACCTAGGAAAATGCACTGTTGTAAGAGAAAAGCAGTACGTCTCAAAAAAGGCAGACGGAGGGAACAAAAGGCTGGAAAAGTGCAAGGAAGACAAAGAAGAGCTAAGGAAAGTGTAGCAAGCAGTTAGGCTAATTGGCAAAAGATCAGTAACATGATTGGGTATTTAATAGAGCAACTCTCTTAGAAGTAAACATCGGCAGATATACGTTCATCACTCTGTGAAAAACTGCATCTATAAATTGTCAAGCAAACTCATAATAATGTTCCTCAGTGTACAATTGCAAAGCCTTTGATATTATCATCATCTAGAGCATCAGAGTAACCTGTCATTAAAAGATTTAGAGAATATCAGTGGGTAAGGGACAAAGCTGTGGTTGAATTGAAATGCAACCTTTTTCTTACAACTGCACATTTTCTCAGTTTGAACATTTTGGATGTTGTATTAGGAATAAAATATGTGCTAATGAATAATGCATTCTGTTATTATTTGAATTTTAAACAGCTTCCCAACTTTTTGGGAATTGTGATTGTACCATAAGAATGACACTGTGGTATTAATACATACAGTATGTCCTCTTCCTGTTCTCAAGCACATATGTCGCTTTCCTCAGGCAATATCAGCAGATTGTAAGAGAGTGACCGTCCTGAAGTACTTTCTGGAGGCTTTGTGTGGACAAGAAGAGCCTCCGTTGGCCTTCAAGGGAGGCAAATACATCTCAGTGGCACCATCTCCTCCACTAAATCACCCACTGGATACAAGAAGCAGACAGGACTCTCTAAAAGAGAAAGAGGTGACCATCTTTCCCCGGCTCTCCAGCACTTTTTTCTCATTAGCTCTGTGCTAGGAGTAGAGTTAATGTTGGGGAGGTTTGGGGCAATCTGACAATCTGAGATCATGATCTCTATTTTTGAAAATTATTTTACTGTAATTGGGTTTTACCATTTTTTAGATTGAAAGAACTGTGCCCCTATTTGATTACTTTGAGTAGTATTATTTTGTCACCCCACCACCACCAGCTTGAGATATCATCGCATTGCATTACAGCAATGCGATGATATCTCCTAATATAAGGCTCTGTTGACCGGACATAATACTTGTTCTGGTGACTATTTCTAGTATTGCAATCACTCAAAATTTAGGGGAAACATTGCGTCTCAGATTGTGGCTTGTGATTCTCTGATTACCTTTTCTTTTAACATGTAACCTACTCAAAATCATGTAAATGCTAAAATTAAGTTTTCAGTACAGCTCAGCGGAGGGTATTTAAAGGAAGCCATAGTGCTTGAAGGTTCTTTCCTTATGTCTGTGTCTGTTTGGCAGGCTGATGATGTCATAGTCGAGGCAGAGTCTTCTCTCTCTGCGTCGGAAGGAGAGGAGGATGCTGAGGAGGCAGGAGATTGTGAGAACGACATCAGACAGCTGAAGGCGCGGCGCCACGCTCTCGCCAACAAACTGGCACAGCAACAAAAGCGCAGGGATAAAATACAGGTACCAATAACTATTTCAGTGGGGACGCTCATGGATTCACATTGAAAGAAATGTATAGCTTTACCTTAAAATAGATGCAATAAGAACAGCAGGTTAATGTATACAACTGTGTGTGTGTGTGTCCCAGGCTGTGCTGCAGACGAGCGGACAGTTGGAGCTAGAAGTGAGGCCGGTCTTCTTGGTTCCAGATACCAATGGATTCATTGATCACTTGGAAGGGCTGAAAAAACTTCTTCAGTGTGGAAATTATATAATTGTTGTGCCACTCATTGGTAAGACTGAAACTCTGAGAAGAGCGAAGACGTTGTATTATGTTACTGTCTGGGATTATTGTAATTGTGGTTTCGTGATATGGTTAAAATGATGAGAATGTTCCGTGACAGTTTGCTTTTGTGCTGCATCTCATGATGTGGATATGTTTTCTCTCTCAGTGATTACAGAGTTAGATGGCTTGGCCAAGGGCCAGGACAACTTTGGAGGTATGGGGTCAGGGGGGCGCGGTACTGGCAGCCGTGGCAACTATAATGTTAGCACAGCCCACATGCGGGCCGTGCAGGAGAAAGCACGTCTGGCAGTGACTTTCTTGGAGAAAGGATTTGAAGCCAGAGAACCGTGTCTCAGAGCCTTGACGAGCAGAGGTAATCAGCTCGAGTCTATTGCCTTTCGCAGTGAAGACACCTCTGGACAACAGGTGAGGGTGAATAAATGTAATGGAAAACAACATTGATCATCTTCTCTTATCTTTTTGATAATTTGGTTTCTGGTTCCCTTTGTTTCCTGTTTTTTCTTAGGGTAATAACGATGATGTGATTCTGTCCTGCTGTCTCCACTACTGCAAGGACAAGGCAAAAGATTTCATGCCTGATCAGAGAAGTACGTAACATTGACTCTTATTCGTTGTACCAGTGTTCATATTTCTTCACGCAAACGCAAACATTGAGCATAATTTGATTTCTAACAAGTTCCTTTTTCTTCTCCTTGTCCCCCTGCCCACATCTAGACGGGACAGTGAGGCTTCAAAGAGAAGTTGTACTTCTAACAGATGACCGTAACCTGCGTGTCAAAGCTTTGACCCGCAACGTCCCAGTTCGAGACATCGCTGCTTTCCTCAGCTGGTCCAAAGTGGGCTGAGATCAGCTAAAGTAGGATGAAAGGAACCTAACTGCTGAAGCCTGCATGTCACTCAGCCAGAGGAGAAGACACACTTAAGCAGAGGAAGAAGAAAGGGAGATAGCAGGAGAGAGGAACAAAAGCAAAGTACCACTTCTTACAAAACACAACCAAATGTTGTTAGAGCAGGGTGGCTGCACCGAGCTTTCCCCCTTGTGATGAAGTGTGTGTGTGTGTGTATGTATGAGTTAAGATCAGTGAGCTTCCCCACTAAGAGAGAGAGACTTGATAAGTCTCACGAACGCTGGACTGAAACGGAGAATGGTATGACACCCGAAGGGATTTAAATGTAAGTTGTCCAGCCTCGAGCCTCTGTGCTTAGTGTCTGCAAGCAGGATTCAAATTTGAGGCTGATGCTAGAATGAGCCAGAGAGTGTTTAATTGACAGCTCGTATGAAGGCCATAACTGGCTCTTCCACACTTCTCTGATCGCTTGGTCTGGTGGTCTGCTTTGACATCTATAGCAGAGTTGAGAGAAGGGTAGAGACACAGTTGGAGGGTCTGTGTCAGTACAGTACAGCGTGGCTGATCGTACTGAGAGCTATAATCAGGAGCTCTCATGCAACCTCAGCACCTCCAAGGAATCACAAGCAGTTATGGTATTTCCTGCTAAGCCAGGAAACACCTCGCGCCTGTTTGGTAACTTGTTCCTCCAGCTTGATGCTAATGTTAAGTTTGAGTATTGTGTTTTAAAGACATTTGTTTCTGTTCATTTTTTTTATGTGAATTTGAGCTTGTGTAAAATTTGAATTACTGTTTTGAAGACTTACAGTGTATCAACACCCTAAATCAATTAGTAAAACTTAAATTTGGTTCAGACGATGCCTCACAACAAGTAGTATTTGTGTTTTCTCTACAGTTTAGTTTAGAAGTTTGTTTCTGTGTAAATGTCACCCTATCTACACAACTCATCACGATTTAAACATGGAATAAAAAAAATCCTGTATGTAGAAGTGGCTGTTCTGTATCCGTCCTGTGCCTCTTCAGCTAGGCTTGTTCAGCTTCTGTCAGCAGTTAATGTTTCTGTGGTAATTGTCAGACAACTTTGACTTTTTTTTCCAGCTCTGTTCTGTGACCTCTCTAGTGTTTGGTGCAATCTGCTGCAGTGTTTTTAGTGTCAGAGAACATGAAGTAGATACATTTTCAACTTACCATAAATCATTTTTTCATTATCCTTAATAAATAGTTTTGAAGTCACTGTGTTTCTTTCATTCATGTGCAAATGGGCAACTGATTTCGACTGGTCGTATCAAGAAATGTGCATGTGTTACTTAGGATAGTAAGGATGTCTGTTCTATGCAAGTATTGCAATACGCTTGACGGTGAGTCATTAAACACTAAAAGAACCCTGGAACCAAAAGGGCTAAACAATTTTCCGTCTGTGACGTCCAAATGTCTGCTATGAAGAAAGCGCGTAGCTCTATCGCATGACAATGATTTTCTTAGTATTCAGACCTAATAGATAAACCTTAAAGAAAAAACCTTTACATGTGTGCCCTCATGTGGCAACTTGAGATCACACATGGAGGGATCAAAGACATAGTGTAGCAAAGGGGATGGACGGGTCAGCTAAACCAAAATGACCAGGGTAAAAAAAAAAGTGGAAATGAGAATTGACTCACTTATGCTTCCTCAGTCCTAACAATCTGTTCTTATAGGGCTGGTACGTGTTCAAATCTCAACCTCTCACTGCTTCACTAAAGAAGAAAGCCACAGTAGCCCAACTATTCCTGCTATTCACTGTTAACTGCTACTTTTCCATAACAAGAGACTTATTGTGAATGTGCTGTGAGTGGAATAGATGCTTGTTCAGTTCATCATCTGTAGACAAATATAATCACAAACACATCTGCTGAATAAATTCCAGCATCTACAGAGTCTGTGGAGTGTCTCTATCTGTGGGGGTTTATATATTTACATTATACATACACGTGTATAAGTGAGTGGGGGAAAAAAAAGTCCTGCAGCCTTTCCATCCGTATCATTTGCTTCAGTATACCTACGTGCCTGGATACAGACCACACAAGCAGGAGCTGACTCCGATCATCATGACAACAGGGCTACCAGGCAACCAATCAAAGCCCTGTGAGCGCTGCTCTGCGAGCGGATTGGTTTCTCAGCCTGCAGCCTGTTGTGGAATGCCCATCTTTAACCTCGCTGCTGCCATGCACACATATCCTACATTTTCTCAGTGCAGATTACAGCTACATGTGTAATCCTACTCTGAGATACGATGCCACCGATGTGATATTAAAAATGTTTTGCATGTGATAACTGGAGCATGTGAATGGAAATGCATTCCTACTAAGAGTAAACACAGGCTTCAGCTACACCTGTGCTAAATTACACGCTTCCCTGATGAAAACATGACACGATAACAAAGGGAGAGTCGGATATTGACATTTTTAGATTCTATGTAGAAAATCAATGGACTTGGGCACAGTTGCATCGAGCCCCACTGATGTATGATTGTCTGGCATTTGCACTTTATAACACATAACCATTTAGCAAAACTACTTTCATTCCAGGCCAGGGAGAGTAAGTTGTACATTTGCTTTCATATGTTTCACAAAGTACAATAAAAACTGCATTAACAGATCTAATCATACTACTGTGATTAAATACCAGAACACAGATAGACTCATTTTCATTCACCACATTAATAACCTATGTTCACTAACAAACATGCATATGTCTCCTTACAGCTTGATAATGTTTCAGGATACATAACATAGTATTAAATATTGTCTGTGAGCTAATGACTGGCTATTTATAGTAGAGGCGAGATTAAGACTGAAACTGGTAATCAGGTTAGGAGCTCAGTGACTGAAAGTGCATAAACAAACAGAGGGGGAGGATTCGGGGGAGGGTCCAGCATTTCGTTATTCCTTGCCTTACAGTGCACTAGGTGTGATGCTCTGTTGTTGTTGCAGTCATTGTGTGTATGGCTTTTTCCATCCAGACCACACACACACACACACACACACACACACACCCGTGCGTGCAGTTGTTGGATGGCACAGCAGCAGCCACCAGCGAGCTTAGGGAGGGGACGATATTTAGCCTGAGCAGCTGGACGGCGTCAACAAGACGCCTTTAAACTGTCACACGTCTACTCCTATGTCCGTTACAGCCGTCGTCTGCTCCGCGACTCGCTGACAGCGGGAAGGAGGCCATTCTCTCCGCCGCCATCTTTAGGGAACTGCCGACCGAGGACTGAAACTTTGCTAGCAACTGCCTAAACGTTAGCAGCTAGCTAGTTGGCAGGAGGCTGTTTGTGACAGTTAGTGCTTGACAGTCGTTAGCCGGGTCAGCTCACCTCACGTTGATGCCAATTGTTCTTGATACCGGCCAGTACAATTGTAAAAAACCGTTACTGCTAAAGTGAACGGTTTAGTCCGACTTAAAGTCAGCGTGAACGTCTGCATTATGTAGGCGAGCCGTCCAGACTGGTGAATTAGCGGTGCTAACTCATCAGCTAACGGATTCACTCTTTGATTCCTCTGGGTCGCGTTGCCTCGTCTGTGATTTAAAGTCGGCCACCTTGCACTGCCGTGTGCTCTGACACTGGGTTCATCCGCTGTTTATACACCACTTCTCAACCTGTGTGGATTGCCAATGACCAGGTGAGTTGTTCGCTAACTTCAGCTTGCTGGTAACTGACGACGGGGATATTTGTTCTCCCATACGAACATGCTGCATCGGATTTAAACGGAGGTTAGCCAACGAGCTAGCCAGGCTGCTAGTCGCCAGCTAACCAAAAGTTGCTGTCACAACTTGCTCTGGCTGTCGCATCGACAGATTTTATTATTCTGCCTTGATGGGCAACTTGAGCCATCCCTTGGTAACATTAACACAGTCGTGATTGTTGTGAATGTCAGTGTAACACAGCAGCAGATGGTGTCATCGTATGTATGGGGAGCACGGCGAACGGGCTAAAATGTGATTGTGGTTAACGTAGATTTGATGTGGCTGAACACTGCTTTGCCTAAGAGGGGTTAGCTAGTCATGTTAGCCTGCTAATCCGCTTTATGCAACTATCGTTGCAACCAGTGCCACTCCCTCGTTTTTTTTTGTTTTAGACCACTGTGGCTCTAACTCGACTTTCTAGGTGTGTGTTTCGGAAGTTTGCTTATCTGCAGGGGACATCGTGAGTCACATGCTGCCTGGATAGCTAACTGTATAACGGTCGGTGACATTGGTCGATGCTTTTCGTGTCTGTCGCACGTAACGTTACATGTCGTGGCATCGTGTTTACAGCTGAACGAGCCTGACAAATCATTGTTTGACAGCCGTGTGTGAGAACGACAGCCTGAGCTCTCACCCGTCAGCCGCTGAAGGCTGTTTTTGTGCACTGACGTGAGGCGCATTCCTCCGTTTTCTGTGTTGATATTGCGTAACTCTGGCTTTCACTCGGCGTAGCTGTGACTTGGCATCTTAACGCGTGAGACACTGGATCATCTACACCAAGATGTAACGTATAAAACATTGGATATGGTTTAATCACGCGTAACAATCAACCATTACTATTCTGCTCCCCACGTCGTTCTGTCGGAGTGTCACCTTTGATACTCGTGTCCTGATGGCTGGTAGGAACACCTACACATCCTTTATGTTTTATATGTAAAAAAAAAAAAAAAAAAGCACTGCGGGCCACCTGTCCCTGCTGGTGTATTCAGACTGTGCTGGTGCGTTTTGAGCCAGAGCTGAAAGGCAGGTACAACTTGTACTCTTGCCTCTCATCCCAGAATCCTGCAAGGCTGACTTTCTCTGCTTCCCTATATTCTCTGTAATCGGTGCTGGTCTACACACCTTTTATTTGTTTGTTTATGTCTTTGCATGATTGGCAGAACAACAGTGCACCCACAGGCCCGATCCCCCCCCTTTCTTTACTTAAAAGGATTTGCGGGCAGGTGATGCTGACAGCTATGCAGCTGTTGTTGAGGGAACATCTCGATGCAAGAGAAGCCCTTGAGAAGTTGTGTTTCTGTGTTTTGTGTATTTATGCACACCACATAATGGATTTGATTGACCCCAAGGAAAAATGAATTAGGCACGACAGGAGGCTGCACTGTTTGCTAAGTTTGCCTAGATCCAAGCCAGTCAGTGGCATTTGACCACTTCAGAAGTGCTGCTTCCACAGTATGGTCCACAACCGTACTGCCAACATATCGTTATATCTAAATGATTTGAAGTATGTAATGTACTTTATAGGTGACATAGCATGAACTAGGGCTGCAACTAACAGCTGTTTTGATAACCATTAACAATTGAATAATGATGCTAAATAATTGATTTTCTAGTGTTTAGCAGCCATTCTCAATACAAGACTGACTTTGAAATGTACAACTACTTAATCGACTATCTGGTTTTAAATTTAACTTAAATGGCATGTACTACATGTAAATGTAAATAAAGATGAATTGTCAATATCAAAATAAATATTTTCATGAACATTCCTTGTGATGAAGAGGAAGAAAAGGAATCCAAGATCCATTATTTTCTGTCAAAATGTACAATCAATCCTTAGCAAAAATAAAAAATACTAATTGTACTGCAGCTTCCTTTGAATGAATCAAACAATCAACAGGGTGAGGATACAGATGTTTATCCTGTTCCCTCTGCATGCAGCGTTCTAACCTCTGTTACAACAACATTAGGCTCATTACAATTTTGTATTGAAATGGGGGGAAAGCCAGCGTCTCCCTGTGGTCCTATGAGAGGGTTGCTCACTTCTTAGATATTAAAGGTGCCTTCAACATTAATATAAATGTAATTAGTTATGGTTATCCATAAACATGACCTAGATGACTAAGAATCCTTGCACATTTCTTTTACTGTTCTTTACTTACTACTTTTTTGGGGGGGTTTTCTCACATTTGTGTGCGCAAGGAGCCAAGAGCAGTTAAGGAGCTCGGCTCTGGTTATCTGGAGAACAATACTTGAAAAACACACACAATGGCAGAATCTGTTTGTCTAGTTTCTTTATTAATTTATGTTGTTGAGTAATTGCACCCGTAATATGAATGTTATTATTTATTTAGTGTACTGATTGCAATCTTATGGTTATTTTACATTCAGCTGAATTATTTAAGTAGTTAAACTGTTTTATAAACAGGAAATCCTGAGCATCTCCTCAGAATCTTGGTTTGCGATTGGCTGCTGAACAGTTGGAAATCAAGCGCATATTTGATAAGTCAGAGTAAAACTTGAAAAAAAAAGATTATTTTCCTCTTAGGTACAGGATCACATACTGTAAATAATAAGAAATATATTATTGTGGACCTGCCAATCAGACACCCAATCAAGATCGGGAGGGTCAGATTAATTTTCTGCCTGAAGTCCAAGGTGCGTTTAGATTGCAATGCATCTGTCTAATATAACAAAACACAGCCATTAAGATGACTGTTTGGACTTGCTGTTGATGGAAGGAAGCTCTCTTCCCATCCAGGTGCCTCTCCTTTGGTGCAACATGGTTTAGGGATGAAGCTGTGACATTTATTCCAACAGGAAAAATGAAAGTGGAGCTCTGTGAGAGAAATAGGAACGGTCAAATCCTCTTAGTGTTTGGTCACTCTGTTCCTCCTCTCGCTCATCATTCGCTCTGTAGCTCCACACATTCAGGATGTGTTTCTGTTGACATTGTATAGCTAGAGAGATTTCACTCCCTCCACTCAGGGAAAACCACAATCTGTAATCAATCTGGGAAATAGGAGCATGGCTCACTCTCTATCTTGGGGAACTGAACTATAGTGTCTAATCTGATTGAGCAATGGTCACGTATAGGTCACAAACTCAGCATTATAGCTGAACAAAGAGGTGTGATGTGATGTTGCAGTGTTGTTCTTATTGTGTATTTATAAAAAATAAAAATGGCATGATTTAAGTTGGGATGCAGCTAATCAGTTGTTTCTCTCGCAGTGTAATGTACTCTCTGAACTAGAGCTGCATGATTTGGGGGAAAAAAGCATATTGCGAATACTGACATCAATTGTGATGTGATAAAGGCAACTTGCTTGCAAAATTACAAAATAACTTTAAACTAGAAGGATTTACACATTTTCAGATCTTCAGTTTAATTTTTAGTCAGGAAGGGATTTAAAATAACAGACCACAGAGATACAGGTTCGACTATATCATTAGGTTCTGTGCTTTTTGTGTTCTGTGTGTCAGTAGACTTTTTGATAAACTATTGATCTGTGGAAGATCAAATTTAACTGTGAGACCAAAGTGTCACAATAGTCATGAGCATCTCTACTACCTCATTCTTGATCATTAGATGGTTTGTCCCGCCCCTCTCTGCCTGTGTTATAACACTGTGAAGTGTGATTTTAGGAGCACGTTATAAAAAGTAAATGTTGTTGTTGTGAGTTAAGTTTACCATCATGCTGTGTGTGCTGCATAACATAGAATTAACTCAAATAGATCAGCCTATATGGATTGGAACCATTATATGACACTCGATCTACCTCTTCAGACAATTTTGGGGCTGATGTCCAGTCCTGATATTGGATAGGTTTATCCCTACTTGGTTCCTGCTTGGTACCCATCCCTACTGATAGGAGATTATATTAACCAGTTGTTATAGATCGCTAACATCAAAAAATGTGCAAGATTTGTGTTGGATGAATGTTTTTAATGAGCTTTTCCTGAAATGATTCCTTATTTTGTTCCTGTATTGTACATCTCATCTCTTCGATAAAGGGAGACCGTGTTCTCTGCAGTCGCTTCTGTGTAGCTGACCCTGTGCGGCACAGCTAAGAGAGCTTCACTATGGGGGATCAATAAAGTTTTGATTATTATCCCTCTCCATTTCTCTCTCTCATTGTAACACCCCTCACTACTGTGTCCTGCACTGGCTTTGTGTATTGGTTGTCTCTTCATTAGGCTTCTTGTTGATTTTACAGTGCAGAGGAAATCAATTCACATAATCCAGGCAGGGGGGGGAAATCCATTTTCTCGAGCAGTAAAGCAAAACAACTTTTGGTGCATTTTTTGAACACAGTGTTCTTTGTGATAACGCAGTGCATGTATGTGTTGAAGTCTTTCTTCTAGATGCAGTCTTGTGACAGTGTTTGGAGAGCGAGCGAGAGAGAGAGAATCTCTATTAGAAAAGCTTCTAGTCTATTAGAAATGTAAGAATAGACCAACATAAGTATAGTTTGGTTTGTTAGTGTCTAATTAAATGGTCAATTCCACTCTGGTGTGCAAAATATATATTGTTTTGCATTATTATATCTGTCCTACTTATTTTTTAGCAGATAACCTTTTTTAGTCCTATTACAGAGTAAAATGGTTTTGAAATGAATTTTGAGGTATCCCTCCATGGTCACGATATTTCTCTTTCAGCAGGAAATCAAGTTAAGGAATCAAGGCCTTTTTGAATGCAGTATTGTTATTAGTAAGCATGTTTTTTCTTGGAACATGGTGTTTATGTTACACTACAAATGTATTGTTCTGGATACACCAACAACTTAAGGTCCATAAGGCGCTCACCTCGGTCCTCTGAGCCACCAGTGAATTGTTTATCAGTGTGAGTCATTCAGACATATAAAAACAAAATATTCATAGCTTTAATTAAGAGGAATGAATCGTAGCCCTGCTGGAAGGAGGTTAGAAGTAATTTCAGATGACATTGCCACATATCTATTATAATTGGATTGAGATGTCACATATATATAATATTATTAAATAAGTAAATAATTGTCTGTGTTTGTAAAATGTGTTGGTGTATTTATGGTCTCATCATAATAACTATTGGTGTGTGCTGAAGCAAACAAAGTGTTCATGAAGTACAGTCGCATGAAGAGTGGAAAAACATAATGAAAGCTTTGATACCAGTGTACTAACAACAGCGTGTTGTTGTTGCTGCTGCTGATTTTAATGCTTATTCAGTATGTCACGCTGGTTCGGGGGCTGAGTCAGTCGATATTGTCTGTTCTAGGAAATTAATCATATAGAGTGAGGGTGATTTTACCTCATCAGCTCTGCTTCTCACACAGAAATTACCAAAACATCAATCTCGCATTTTACTCACACTTTCCAATACACATACTGGGACAGGCTGTTTGTTCACATAGTTACCACGCGTTAGATGTATTAGTGTTCACCATACATCTCAAATATAATGTTAGATTATAGATTAGAATATTAGATCTTTCTCTTTTGCTGCTAAGAAATGTTGATTTCCTTGTTTGGTCACTACACATATTCAGAATTACTCGTGTTTCCGAACACTGGAACACAGTTCATTGCTTTTGAACCTGTTTGGTTTGAATAATTTGTGTGTTCGTGTCTTTGTGTGTGTTTTTCCCCAAGCGTTCTCAGACATATTCAATGTTTTAGTAGCCAAGTATATGCTGAGTGAAAGCCATGCCAGCCAGGACTTCTCAATTGTTCTATGTCTCTCTTATACAATTCAATATAAATTTCCAACCTAGTCTTTACAGAATGAGCTAATGCTTTGGTCTACGTGCAAATTATCAGCTCCACATTCTTACACCTCTCTGTACACCTTGTTATATGCTTTTCTCTTGGTGTTTGAAACCTTTGAGCAGCCAGTCATTGTCTACATTAACACGATTAAGTTATATAATATGATTCTGCAAGCAGTTACCATAAGAATACTGTATGTACGTTTTCTAACTTTGGTTCATCCTTCTTTCCTCTAAGACATTTCTTGTCCTTGAGGGCTTTGTGGTTCACTCTTATTTTTTCCTCTGTCAGCTGTGCAGCTCTTTCAGCAGGACAAACCTTGTGACATTCAGCCAGCTTTGTGGTTTTTGGTGTAGCAGTCTACCAGGATGGACTGATAACTATAGCTAGACTAGGTTCTCTGTGCAGCCAAGTCAAAGATAAGCCAAAAGCAGAAAATGAGGAGTGTACCCAGTGTGTGTTTGGCTTTGGAATGGGTTGTTCCTATGTAAAGAGGAGACGTGAACGTGGGGTTGAAATGGGTGGGGTATTTTTCTAAGGCTGCATGTTGCGGGCGGTATTCTTTCTTTTTTTTTTTCTTAAGAGAGCAGTATGTATGTTTCCTTCTCTTCCCTTCATGTGTATTGCTGTGGGGCATGAGGATAGAGGTTTCTTTCTGTAATAACATATTGATTGGCCGCATTGTGAGGCACTCTTGACCTTGAACAGCTTGGACTGAGCAGCTTCCAGGCTCAAATGTTCATATAATCAATATATTATAAGCAACACATTAAGCATATTGTTGGTTTGACATCCAGCCATAATACAGAGAATGTTTAACCTGAGTTTATATAGTAAAATGTTTTAAATTGTAATTCAATACAAGTCAGATAAACATACTGTACTGTAGATCTATATGTAGATGACAAATCTAATATATTGTTCTTCTTCTGCTTCTCTATCCATCACCTTGCCAAAAGTGAACTGACGACAGCATGTTTTTCTGTCTTCATTTTGACAAGTGGAATTAACATTAACTTTATTAATAACTTATAGTAAAACCCAAAACCTTTTGTGTCATATTCTCTTCACTAGTACTGTTAATTTGCATATAACCTTACATAAATCTACTTTACCAGGTTTTTGGTGTTTAGTTTAGTGAACAGTACATTATGAAAACATGCATAATATTAATGTGACATGCGTGTTAATTAAATCACCTTTTATTAGCACAACTGATGCACACAGTGACATTTGACTGCAGGTCGTCTAATTGATCATCACATGCAGTTCTCCCCTCATTACTGTTGTTAAACATCATAGCAGTAGACACGAAATCAATGTTTTAGCTCAGATATTTGCAATGCCAAGTCATTCCACTAGTTTACAGCGTTAACTGCAGAAGCGATGTGAACCGATACATTTCTGATGATTCTGCAATTAACAGATTATAGTAGTGTCAGCAGAACAAGGTCACAGTGCAAAATGCATCACAAGCTTTACATGTTTGTGAAGAAACGTTGTACGTGCAAATGTATTGTTTTCCTTATTACTAAATAAAAATAATTGAAAACTAGAAGCACATTCTTATTTTTATTTGCATCAATAAATGAAAATGCAGAAGTAAAACTCAGAGAGTCTCCTCTCCAGTCAGGTCAGGTTTTTCCCCTGTTTCCCTGTGACAGAGTTAAAAGTTTGTACTTGTGTTCCAACATCAAAGTTGTATCGGGATCTCAGCTTCTCCTTTCAAAGTCTGGCCACTGACCTTCCTAACAGCTCTCCTCAAAGTGACATCAGCTGAGCAAAATAGTCGTCCTCATAGTGTAAAGGATGGGATTTTTATCTTGTTCTTTCTAAGTCCTGTGTCCTTATTTCTTTGTCTCTTTCCTCTTGTCCTTTCTGTCAACGCAGGGCCCATGTGCTGGTTCCTTGTGCCCATCACTGCAGATGAATCTTCAGCTGCTTTGGCGTAGCTCAGCAGCCAGATAGTCCCATCCCCTTTGTGTGGGTGATAAGGGACTACATTAAGCAGGATGCCCTCATCTGTAAGGGCAGGGAGCCTGAAGGATCCGGAGGTGGCTGAGCTTTTCTTCAAAGAAGATCCGGAGAAGCTTTTCTCAGACCTTCGAGAGATTGGCCATGGCAGCTTTGGCGCCGTCTACTTTGTATGGCAACTATATCTTCATACTAGTTCGCAAAAAGAAATGCACTTAAACTAATCACTGGGCAGGTTTTATAGATGTGAAAAACACTGTAACTTCAGGTTACTTTACTTACCACTTAAAGTAAGCAACTGAATCAAATACAACTTACATAAATATACCTGCAACAAAGAACGGAAACTATTTGTGCAAACTTTTTATGACGTCTTGTAAAAACACAGAGATACAGGAGAGTGACATGACTCGTTCCAACTTTCTGATCCTGAACGTTGGGTGCAGTGTGGTGACGATAGATACGTTGTGCTTCTCAGGCACGGGACGTCCGCACAAATGAAGTCGTGGCAATCAAGAAGATGTCCTACAGTGGAAAACAGTCTAATGAGGTGAGACAAGATTGTATCGTATTTTTATCATTTTCTAAGCATTTCACGTGACGTCATGTGACGTGTTTCACTGTGAATCATTCGCCATTTAGTTTTTATGCCTGTGATCGCGGTCACATCACATGGTCACAGACTTGCTTAACAGTAGTTTCTTGTGGCTTGATCTGCATAGAGAACAAAGATGCTGGCCTGGAGGTACTAAGGGGGCGCTAAGTGTTAAGTCAGCAACACTGAAGCGGGGTATCGTAAGAAAACTGTCCATTTTTCTCTCGCTATAATTACACACACGAAAACGAGATTTTTGGTGCATAACTAATCAATTACACTATTATTTACAGACACATACTGTATATGTTCTCACATCAGCTTCAGGCTTTAGCTGAACGTGCAAGCTGGCTCAGCAGTGGGAGGAGGTGAAGTGTAGAAGACTCTCGTCATGTGGTTCAGATGGACAGGAGCAGCAGGCGTTGGAGAGCCAGGGTTTACATTTTTAAAAATTCAGTTGTCGATACTCAACACTAACACAAATCCTGTCAATGTGGTTCTGTGATCACTGAACCTGCCCCTCTCAACAGTGTCACTCTTGTATCCTTACTTTCACTGTCGTCGACCCAGCTACAGTCCACTCTGTTCACCATTTCAGATTAGCTATAATCAGATTACTCTTAATCTGTGAAGAGAGCCACCTTACCCCTGTGTGCGCTGAGAGACAATCTTCAGCTCACATGTGCGCGCGCGCGCACACACACACACACACACACACACACACACACACACACACACACACACACACACACACACACAC
>JAUMTR010000006.1:13542760-13556520 GCA_032270685.1 Microctenopoma stevenorrisi
CACACACACACACACACACACACACACACACACACACACACACACACACACACACACACACACACACACACTCACCTCTACTACATAGGACCAATCAGTGCTGTTTTTGTTCCAACAGAAATGGCAGGACATAATAAAGGAGGTGAAGTTTCTCCAGAGGATCCGGCACCCTAACAGTATAGAATACAAAGGCTGTTACCTCCGTGAGCACACAGCATGGGTATGTCAATGACGATTATCTAATCTGATAGCGTATATCAGTGTATACATTATATAGATTGTTATTCTTGACTTTGTCTCTTATTTCTAGCTGGTGATGGAGTATTGTCTCGGCTCTGCTTCTGACCTCTTAGAAGGTGAGCAAATGGGGTTTTTTGTTTGTTTCTGAGGCTTTCAGAGTGCACGCAAATGTGAACACTGTTCTATTTCTAATGTTTATTTCTTTTCCTCCTTTCAGTTCATAAAAAACCTCTACAAGAAGTAGAGATAGCTGCCATTACTCATGGTGCTCTGCAAGGGCTGGCCTACCTTCATTCCCACAATATGATCCACAGGTGAGTGATTTTGACATGACTTACTGCCACGCGTCTCCCTGGTGTCTCACACAAATACTTTTCTGTCTCACAGGGATGTAAAGGCAGGTAACATCCTGCTGACTGAGCCTGGGCAGGTCAAACTGGCAGATTTTGGCTCTGCCTCCATCGCCTCGCCTGCCAACTCCTTTGTGGGAACGCCATATTGGTTAGTGAAAACGGAAGGTTTTGTGTTTAATGTTGAGACCAAAATATCTTTATGTGACTCGTTTTTAAATGACTTTATGGACGGACTCTAATTGAGTGTCGGCTCAAAGAAGCAATGGCTCGTGAAATGGATTTTACTGTGAAAGGTATTAGAATCTATTTGCGTATGAAAGACCTACCTGCTGATGTATTCAGCTGGATTGCTGCTGGATTGTTGGGGCTAAGGATGGAGACAGAATCTTTAGGAGCCTCCTGCTTTTTAGGATTATTTATTCAGTGCAGAGAGTACTTAGATGAGTCATGAAAGACTTTTATTCAGAATATTTATAGTGAAGCAAACACACAGTTTTCCTGTTTTTCCACATATAAAAACACGAGTGTGACTGAGTTATGTGTCTTAACGTCCCCATGTCTGACTCTAATCTAATAAAAACGTCTTCTTTTTATTTTCCTCCTGCACTTCCTACAGGATGGCCCCAGAGGTGATTCTAGCTATGGATGAAGGCCAGTATGATGGGAAGGTGGATGTCTGGTCCTTGGGGATCACCTGTATAGAATTAGGTAGGGGTGTGTGTTGGGGGTTTGTCTTTTAAAATGCTACTGCTGAAGAATATTCTTCAGGAAAAATGTTTGTAAACCAATTGTTCGCAATCATTGTGTAAGTTTTATTAGATTGATTTTTAAATTTCAGTTCAATCATCATGAATTCAGCAGCAACACAGTTGGTAACATTTTTGGGGAATACCACAAATAGTTATTGTGTAATTACATTACATACTGCTTTATTAATAGAAGGAATGTACACTGAGTGTTGACTTCTCTGTTCCAGCGGAGAGGAAGCCTCCCTTGTTTAACATGAATGCAATGAGTGCCTTATACCACATAGCACAGAATGAGAGCCCAACGCTTCAGTCGAGTGAATGGTGAGATGCCACACACACAAAAATCACGCTAGTATGAATAGTAAATGAAGCAGTAGAGGTTACTGTGGGAACTGGTGCAGAAACCCATTGTTTATAACCTCCTTAAACCTCTGAAATACCACAACCAACTCACGAACATGAACATCCAAACATGGTGCGAGAGGCTCTGCATCGAGTTCACGAGCTGAGCTTCTGAACGCGTTATAATGTTCTACATTTGTTAAAGTCTGTTTTTTTGCGTGTCTGTTTTGTTTTGACCGTCTGTCTTTGCAGGTCAGATTACTTTAGGAACTTCATCGATTCTTGCCTTCAGAAAATCCCCCAGGATAGACCACACTCTGATGACATGCTGGGTGTAAGTTCACGCATACACACTGTATGTTGCTGCACAGAAACTGAGCAGGGCGAGTGTGTTAAGATGGGAGATTGAAGCCCTCTGGTGATAAATCTCTCGGCTGTTGCTCTCTGCTGTGTTTCCCATAAGCTTCTATTTTGAGTCACTAATCCGCAACTTTCAGATTCACACACAGATTCGAAACGCGCGCACACACACACCCACGCACACACACACAGAGCTTGGTTTTGTATAAAGAACACAGATGTAATTACTGTAGATATGTGACTTCTGCATCCATTGTTAAGTAACTGAGCAGCTGTCACTTAGTCCACTAATGGATCTGTTGCTAATGGATGTTATCCTTGGGGTATGTAAGCTCAAAACACTGCATCTTTAATGTTTACATGTTCCAAAACTGTACTTGTTTAAACAGAATATAAAGCTTTACGATGTTGTTTTTAATTTGTCCTCAGATCGAGCCCAGTTTTTACTATTTACTATGTTCTATAATCTCTTTTTTTTAAATCAATATATAGTCTAACTCTTATTTACGATACCGATATAAACTGATACCAATTTATGCATGATGCCCCTCGTGGATAGAAAATAACTATTTTAGGTAACTAACATCACGTATCTCCCATCATGCATACTTAGACTTGAAACATTATTTCAAGGGAGAGAGAGAGGAGTTTGATGTATAATATGTAATGTGTGTAAAAGTGGTGTCATTAAAAGAGTAAATATAATAGTAATAGTAAGTAATGAAAATTGTATTGTTCTTTGCGTTCCCCTTTGCCCTCTCTTCTTGCATCACTTCTTTCCGTCACCCTTTCTTCCAGCATGCATTTTTGCAGCGTGACCGTCCAGATTCTGTGCTGATGGATCTCATTCAGAGAACCAAGGACGCAGTGCGGGAGCTAGACAACCTGCAATACCGCAAGATGAAGAAGATACTTCTTCAGGAGGCCCACAATGGACCCACAGCAGAAGCTCAGGATGGAGACGAGGTGTGTGTGTGTGTGGTTGTCCTGTTTGATCATCCAAAAGTAGCCATCCTGGAATAATGTAAAATGTGTCTTTCTGTTGTGCAGAGAAAATAACGAAGCACGCACTGGTGTGTATGCATGTCTGTCTGTGTCCCTCTTTGTGTCTTGGCCTCTGTCCCCCTCTCTTGCCATCTCTCCATCTCCTGCCTGCTCTTTCTCTGTCTCCAGGAACTAGAGCCGGGTGGAGGTCGGACAGGAACTGTGAACAGTGTTGGCAGTAATCAATCCATCCCCAGCATGTCCATCAGTGCCAGCTCTCAGAGCAGCTCTGTCAACAGTCTGAATGAAGCAGCCCAGGACAGCCGCAGTGAACTGGACCTGATGGAGGGAGACCACACAGTCATGTCCAATAGCTCTGTCATACACCTCAAACCGGTGGGTAAAGTGACACAGACACACCCCAGTCAGTGTGGAGCTGTCTAACAGCTGTCTAATACTACAGGCCTTTTGTGTGCGAGTTTTTCTCTCATCCTCGTGTCACATCTGTCTCACTCTGATCCAAATATCCCTGTGTTCACAAAGTATGTGGATTGTTAATTACAATAACAACATAACATGTTACGGTCGCTGCTTTTCTTCCTTAGGAGGAAGAGGAAAGTTTGTCTGCCGAGCAGCCAGCCAGTAACCAACCCTCTGAGCCCGAGACAACTCCAGCTCAGGCCCCCAGGAAGCACTACCGCAACAGAGAGCACTTTGCTACCATACGCACAGCATCACTTGTGAGAGCACACTTACCCGTCTCAGATAATAATTTTATTTTTCTGTATTGGTTTTACTTTTTACACTTACACTCAACGTTGCTATTGTACCAACATGCTTTAGTGATCTGGCTTTATAGCCTCCTATAATGTCACATTTGTTCATTTTATCATAGTCGCCTGAGACCGAATAGAATGTGATGATTCTTTTCTGCATCCACATCTTGCAGGTGACCCGAGAGATGCAGGAACATGAGCAGGACTCTGAGCTGAGGGAGCAAATGTCAGGATACAAGCGCATGAGACGGCAACATCAGAAGCACCTGATGGCGTTGGAGAACAAGCTGAAAGGGGAAATGGATGAGCATAGGCTCAGGCTGGATAAAGAGCTGGAGAGCCAGAGAAACAATTTCACCCAAGAGATGGAGAAACTGCTCAAAAAACACCAAGCTGCACTGGAGAAAGATGTATGTGGTCGAACCTTTTGAAGTCCATGTATGTCTCTACAATGAAAATGTATTCTCACACTCGATATCCTTGTTTGGTTTAGCTGAAGACCTTTGCCAACGACGAGAAGAAGTTCCAGCAGCACATCCAGGTGCAGCAGAAAAAGGAGCTCAGCAGCTTCCTGGAGTCACAGAAGCGAGAGTATAAGTTACGCAAAGAGCAGCTCAAAGAGGTACGAGTACAACCAGCAGAACCAGACAGGTCAACAATAAATTAGACATCGTTGAATCCATAAGCTTAGTTGATAACCTTTTGAGTTATAATTGAACTGAATGTCAGGACCCATTTAATACCAGGTGTTTTGTACCCATCACTCATGGTGACTAACTAATATCTAAAAATCCCTCACATACTGAAATAAAATAAAAGGCATGTTGTACACCTGTGTGACAGGAGCTGAGTGAGAATCAGTCGACTCCAAAGAAAGAGAAGCAGGAGTGGCTGTCCAAACAGAAAGAAAACATCCAGCACTTCCAGGTGATGACTTCTCACACAATATGTACACTTAAAAAGCAAAGTGATGCTTTTCCACACGTCGGTAGAATCTGTAGTGTTAACCAAAGTTGACCTATATCCAAGTCGTAAATGTCTCAATATTAGTATATTGAAGTGTGAATTATTAATTTTATATTGTTATTTCCAAGGCGGAGGAGGAGGCCAACCTGCTGAGGAGACAGAGGCAGTACCTGGAGCTCGAGTGTAGGCGGTTTAAGCGCAGGATCCTCATTGCCAGGCACAATGTGGAGCAGGATCTGGCCAGGGAGGTGGTTAAACACACAGATCCAGCCTCCACCACTTGTTCGAGTTTATTTATTTGACCACTCTCATCCTGCGTTTGCTCTGTTTTTCTCAGGAGCTAAACAAACGGCAGACACAGAAGGACCTGGAACACGCCATGCTGCTCAGGCATCACGAGTCGATGCAGGAGCTGGAGTTCAGGCACCTGGGGACGATCCAGAAGGCGCGAGCAGAGCTGATTCGTGCCCAGCACCAGACGGAGCTCACCAACCAGCTGGAGTACAACAAGAGGAGGGAGAGGGAGCTGAGGCGCAAGCATGTCATGGAGGTCCGGCAGCAGCCCAAAAGTCTAAAGGTACGTCGGAGAGGTTTTTTCTCGCTGTTGCTTCTCCTCAGGAGATCGTCATTAAGCTCAGCCTTTCGTTTCTTTTCTTCAGTCTAAGGAGCTTCAGATTAAGAAGCAGTTCCAGGAGACTTGTAAAACTCAGACCAGGCAATACAAGGCTCTCAGGAACCATCTGCTAGAGACCACGCCTAAGTCTGACCACAAGGCCATGCTCAAGAGGCTGAAGGAAGAGCAGACCCGGAAGCTGGCCATCCTGGCTGAGCAGTACGACCACTCCATCAATGAGATGCTCTCCACACAGGCTGTGAGTACTTAAAAATGTCACAATCTGACCATTCTTCAGATGGTGTTTTTGAAATGAAACTAATGGCTTATTCTGTATTTAGCACATATTCATAGTTAATGAAAAATTGACGTGTCTTCCTGACACTGACTCTCTTCCGTTTGCTTTTAGCTGCGGTTGGATGAAGCACAAGAGGCAGAGTGTCAGGTTCTAAGGATGCAACTGCAGCAGGAGCTGGAGCTGCTCAACGCATACCAGAGCAAGATCAAGATGCAAACAGACGCTCAGCATGACAAGGAGAGGAGGGAGCTGGAGCAGAGGGTCTCACTGCGGAGGGCTCTGCTGGAACAGAAAGTAAGAGACTGGTCCCCGTGAACGGCCTCGGTGTGTTTACCTTTTCTCTTCTAAGGTTGCTTTCATACCTACAGCTGTGGGCAGTTTGAGTTGGTGCAGTTCCTTAGGTCTGGTGTGAACACGGTTAACACACTCATTCAGCCAACAATGGTGCATTACAACAGGACCAAAAGCAAGGAATCTGAAGGAACTGATTTGAATTCATTTTGTTTGTACATGGAAAACATGCTGCAGGATAATTTGCAGACAAAGGCAGAGTCGTGAGGAGGCGCAGTGCTTTACAGACATCTGGTCCGATGACTGTGCGAGTGGTGTAATGAAGTAACTACCACGAGCATGACCAACCCACGTTTATGTAAATTGTGTAATTGTCACTTGAGAAGAAGCTGAACCGAGGGGAAAATGCCACAAGTTTACAAACTAATCAATTGATTCAGACCAGAGAAAATGTACAGAGGTGTGAAAACGCCCCGAGTCTGTTAGTGAATAATCAGTTATATCAAGTTATAGTACAGTTATATTAGTCTTGTTGCTCTGTGACTTTAGCTACTTTTTTTTTTGTAAATTTATGCTAATGTAGTATTTGACACCTGCACTGATTCACCTCTGTACCATCACAAAGGAAACTTCTGTGAAACTTAACTAAGCGCTGAAACATAGACTGCAGGACTAGTTTTCATTTTCTTTTGGTTCGTCTGATATGAACTTTGACCCAGAGGAATAGGTGGGATTTCTGCACAGAAATGATGTTTGGCTTCCTTCTCGCGTAGTGGAGTTTTAGGTTAAACGTGTCATCTGGAGGTCAGAGTACTTGAGTATTCCTCACAGTAGCATGAAAGTGTTATTTGTTTACCGTGTTTATCTTTCCAGATCGAGGAGGAAATGCTCGCCCTGCAGAATGAGCGCCTGGAGCGAATCCGCTCGCTGCTGGAACGCCAGGCCAGAGAGATTGAGGCTTTTGACTCCGAGTCCATGCGGCTGGGCTTCAGCAACATGGTGCTCACTAACTTGGCTCCCGATTCCCAGGGTGGCTGGGGCGGGGGCAGTGGAGGAGGCCAGGGGGCTCAAGGGGGAAGCCACTGGCCCGCCGGAGGTGGGGGAGGCGGCCACCATAGTCATCACCACCAGGGGGGCTCCAGCTCACAGCAGCCCTGGGGACACCCCATGCTCGCTGGGGGGCCGCCACCGTGGAGTCTCCACCACCCTGGAGGGAGTCAGAGGGGGAGCGGGGGAGGCGCGGGAGGGGTGAGGAACAGCCCACAGGCTATGAGGAGGACGTCATCGGGGGGGAGGAGTGAACAGGGCATGAGCAGGAGCGCCAGCATCACCTCTCAGATCTCCAACGGATCCCACCTGTCATACACCTGAAACACACACACACACTCTTAAACTTAAAACGATTCTTAACACTACACAAACATACACAACGCATGCATGACACATGCTTCACATGCACTTGTACTGCCTCACAGTACATGTGATACACACTGCACAGTACTGAGACTGGACCTTTCCAGCCCATCTCCCATCACCACTGTTCTTCTATCGGTGTAGCTGCGGTCTGTGGAAACCCAACGGGATTGAGACTAACTCAAGACAGCTCGAAGGCGCGTACAGTGTGCAGTGCAGTCATGTTTACCGTAGCCTACAGTCCCCAGTTGTTTCCATTTGCCATGTTCGTCTCTGTTGCCATAGATCCAGAGTAGAATATTAATGTCATGTACGGACGGTTTGTTGTTGATGTTTTATATTAATGATTCCGTTTTTGTCTTTGTGCAGATTCCTTTAAACCACTCGCAGCATTAAAGCAGACACTGGTACATGTGTGTTTAATGCCACATGGAGGGAAACGAGAAGGCAAAGTGTAACGTAGGGCTGTGATGAAGGTTCATTACTGAAGACTGTTTTACTGCAGACAGATAAACTGAGAAGGAAGGGTGCTTGCTGTAAGTGAGTAACTTCATGATGGTTGTGTAGGGACAGAAAAGCTAAAAGTACGTAATTCACACTGTCGGAATCCAACTTAATTGGAACTTATACTTAGGTTACTTATGCTTATACTAAGAAGCTTGGGCTCCACCATTGGGGGGGGGGGGGGGATGAACCTACCCCGTACCTCACGTGTGCCACGCGGTTAGGAGTTTTTGTGTGCTGCTGCAAAGGTGCCTAAAGTAAGGGTGGAGTTTCGGATTGTTATCATAACTATTCATGCCAATATATTGTTGTAGGTGTATGCATTTAATGAGATAGTGCTACACACACGACTGTGACCGTACCGCTGTAGTGCCTGATAGAGAAACGTGCACGCTCTTGGGTTTCCACAGTGTGAGGGATCTCGCAGCCCTCATGATGGGGATGGGGTTTACAGAAGCACCAAACCTCTACTCGAATGGTTGGTGTAGACTCGTCTCTCGCTAGCAGCCATTTCCTGGACTCATTCGGCTCCGTCTAGGTGATGCACTATGCCGTACAACCTTCTTACAAACTGAACCACGCCTGTTGGCCTACCTCAAGAACACTCGCATTGAGCTTCGCCCCAGGGGGTTGTGACTTGATGGTGACTTGCACTGCGGCACAGGCCTTCACCCACACTCACTGTTATTCGTCAGACATTTACACACACACGGTAAGACAGTATTGATTATTATTCAAACAGTATGAGCCTTCGCACACTTGGACAATGAAGAAATGCATGCACAAGGTTAAATGCGATGGAAGTGGGATCAGAACATTTGTATTTTTGAAGCATAGCACTCTAGGCAGTTGTTAGCTAAGTTGACTGTAGATGAACAAACACTAAGCAGCAAGCAGCCTTTAGGCGAACCAACTATTGGAGCCCCTCTGGGTGCTGGTGTCTAAAACACGTGTGTGTGCTGATTTGGCTCGAAAAGAAAAAAAAAAAACGTTAAAGTGTTAGGATTACAATGAGCAAACACTGAGTGTGAGGAGGAGCTTCACCAGCCTCGATGCTGGTTGGTGAGTGCTGAACGTCTCAGGGGTGATGCTGTGATCTCTGCTGCCATGCCCCTGCAACCTTCCCCGGTCTGACACCCCGCTCTGTCTCACCCCTGGTGACCAGCCACCTCCCCGTTTCCCTCCACCCCCACTACCTTCCCTCCTGAGCCTGGTATGGTCTTCACCCCCTCCCTGATGTATTTGTGAAGAGCTCAACGAGTGAAAGAAAAGAAGAAAATATATAATATATATGTAGTATTATATAGATCCATAAAAAAGAAGGATTATAGAGATTAAAGGTGGAAGTCTTATTGTGAAATGCAGAGATTGCATTATCTCATTTTCAGAAGTGGAATGTACAGTAAACCTGTTAATATTGTATATTTTGAATTTGAAAATCTAATCGACAAATCGAAGACAAATTAACTTGTGATGCGAACAGTGATGTGCTTTTGAACCAGTGGTATTCAGATGTTTTACAGCCGCTGGGTTTTCACTGTCTTTACTTGCAGCTGCGAGTTCGGAAACGTGTTACAGATATTCTGTTGTGAATGATAACAACACTTCAACAACTCTAGGTCAGATTGCCTTGAATTAATGGCAACCTCGTGTTTAATGCTGAATGATTTTTGCACATAATTTGAACTATAGTTAGCTGTAGCCTCTGCTACATTGGCTGTATTTTACTGAAACTATGATACCCTATACAGAACCTGTCTCTTTCACTGTTTTTAGAGAGGTCACGGGGAAAAAAAGACTGTAATGACAGAAAAAAGAATCTGAATTCTAATATAGTGGGTTCCTTAGAGATTTTGTGGCGTCTGCAGAGACTGATTTCTGATTTCTGAAACCTGCGCCCTCTTTCTTTCTTTTCTTTTTTGTTTCTACATAAAGCATTTTCACGTTGTGCTTAAATATTTGCCTTTTTTAAGTCTTGCCATCCTGCACTCAGAAGTTGTAAACCTGTTCTTTTTCTCTCAGCTCAGATCTGAAAACAGAAATAAGCGAGCGCGATGGTCTGTGCATCTCCTCAGTCAGTATGCCACCAAGCATATTTTAGTGCCCAGTAGCCTTTTGTTTCCTTTTATGGCAGAAATTTGATTTTCCAGATGGCGTCTGCAGGGGGCCAAACTAGTGACAGATTTTCTGATCTTCTCTTATGTTTAATAGAACTCCCTGGTGTTTTTGAAGCAGTCGGGGCAGAGTCTAGCTTTAGGCTTTGGGCGCTCTGAACTGGATCATTTGCACTGATTGCACAAGTGATTGACCTGATTAAAGAGTCTACTGTGATCCCCCCTCAGTGTGCTGAGGGACGGTTGTCATTGGCTGAGAGGAGGCGGGAGGCAGGGTTATGTCTCTGTACAGTCTGTATTCCTTTTATCTCTTTTGTCATTCGGTGGATTTTGCTGTTTTATTCTCCTTGGTCATGAGACCTGTATTAAATTGTATAGATCGTGCAAGAAGTTGAATGTCACATAGCAGACGAGAAAAGCTATTCCGTACAGATGACAAGTGATTTAAAATGTATAAAGCAGAAACAAAGTTTAGGGGTTAAATGTAATATTTTGTTTGTAATTACTTTTTTTTGTTGGATGAGGGCTACAGGATAAAGAATCATCTGTAATAAAGTAATTTTAATATTTCTTGGTCCCATGGTGTTTTGTATGTGAAGAACAGGTGCTTTATGTTTACATATGTTATGTTATATGTACTATGTTTAAAAACCCATTTCTGCTCAAGATTTGTTGGAATTGCAAAAGAGGAAAATTATGTTGATTTTGGTTCGTCTTTATCAAGGCTCTCGTTAAATCTTGTTAATCAACTTTACATACGTCAGAAAAATGAAAAATAAAACGAGACTGTATTTTTGTTAAAAATAAGAAAAAGAAAATTCAGATATTGTTCAGTTTAATGTTCTAGATTTTCTCTTCTGATCTGATCCGGTCCACGCTCAGCGTGTGTAGGACCTCCTCCATGTGAAGTTCTCTTCCTTTGTGTCAACACTTCTCTGACCAGGTGCCGGCTGTATTTGTCTCCTCATCGTTGTGGTCCTCCTCCTGTGAGCAGGGCCCCATTGTAGATTTAGTTCCTACAAGGAGAGGATCAGAGCACAGGGATTCATTCCTGTCCCAGTATCTGTCCCAGTCTGTGGCTGGGTAACTTCTCTCATCCAGTGTCCAGGAAAGTGATCCTGACCTTAGTCCAGAGTTAAGAGGCCTAGAAGCTCTTTGCTGAAGCTGCAGGAAAGACTTTCCTCAATGTTTTTGAGCGAAGAACAGCTGAGGGCTCGATCTACATCCAGCACTGCTCTGAGGTAACTTGCATATCTTGCACCACACCCATGCAGACAACATAATGATTATGACCGTGTCCGACGCATTTACATATTAGCAACAATACTACATTTTCATTTCGCTTTATCTACTGAGCTGCACCTTCCGGTGAAATCGTGCCCCCCAGCGGTAAATAGGAGGCATGGATGTTTCAAACCTAAGCTGGTCCAGAGGAACGGGTGAGATGGCTGCAGCTGCTGTCAAGTACGTACTGGATCCGCTCTCCCCCAGGTAGAAAGGATCCCGGAGCCTAAACCTTCACTCACTGCAACAAGCGCAGAGGATGCAGGGTGCAGGCTGTGAGTATAGTGCACTGCAAAAAATAGTCACTTTCAGGTTAATAGAACAAATTTGCATTCAACAGAATCTCAGTCTTGGCTGCGACTGTGGGTGGACCAATGGATGAGATCTGTGGAAACGTACATCGTCCTGAGTACATGGTAAATAGATTGTATCCTAGTAGCTTCACATTTCACCATCAGGTTAGGATTTCTTATGAGAGGCCTCTGTTTATGTCTAAATACCTGCATAAATCTTCCCATCAGACTTATTTGGGCTCATACTTAGTGTTAATTAGCTAATTCTAGCAGTGTAACATGAGGTTGTAAATGTGAACGTAGAGAGCATCCTCACAGAGCTGTTGGATCGTCCTGTGACAATTTCTTTTTATACCTGGTCAAGATCAGCTGGGTCTTCAAACTCAGTCAGCGGTGCTGTGGTCAGCAGACTCCCCGCTGTACCTCAAGGGTGAAACGCCACCACATAAAAGCCCTGATGCCTGGCCTGATGGCATAGCAGCCTTAGGTGGGGGGTCATCCCTCCCCAGGACTGAGGGCTGAGGAGGAGAACAGGTGCAAGATAAAAGAAAGCAGATATTTGGCCAGTGCAGTGGGTTTGCAAATCAGCTCGGGTTTATCTGAGGTCTGACAAGACCCAGACAAATGATCTGTCTCTGGTGATCTGGCCTCTTTGACCTGTTTTGCTGTTTTCCTGTCTAGTGGCAGTTCCAGAGTCAGGCAACTAAAGACCCAGAGGCTCAAGCCTGCAGCCCTGACAGCCACCCAGCCAACACTGTACTGTCGGCCAGAGGAGAGACTCACACAGGACAAAAAGTTTCAGGAATGGGAGCAAACAGAACCAGGAGTCCCATACTAACGATGCCATTGGTAAATACGAGGTTTTGCTCAGTGACGTCTTATCCCCATATATCAAATAAAAGTAAACCTCTTTCTCCAGATTGTTCATAAAAGGAAACTATTCACAACTCCAAAAATACTGGACAGGAGACTGTGTCCTGTAAATAGTTTTTAGCTTTAGCTCCTGCTGCTCCTCCTCCTGCACTTTCTCCTCTCTTCGTAAATAATTTGCTTAGATCAAAGCTGAGCAAACACAGACCACACATGTTGCCCCAGTAATGTTAATGTAATTTTGTCCTTTGACTTTGTTCCATGCCCGGCATTATTTCTTTTGCATTTTTAAACCAGTATTTTTGCAATAGAACAGAAATACAAAGTCTGATTAAGCTAGTATTACACGCTCACACTAATTTTAAATTAGTTAATAAATAAATGATAAAGAGTAGTTGGAATAAGTTAAATAATAGAAGTGTACAATCACATCACGGGCAGCAGGGTCATGTTTTCAGTATTATTCAAACGTGTAAACTTAAACTGTAATGGGATACTGCACAACACTACAACACATGGTTCATGGTTTCCTGGTCACAAACAAATCTCTCTACATGTTCTCTCTATTTGTTCTCTCTCATTTTCTGTCATTGTATAGACGTGGACTTACTCTATAATCTGGATTCAGGAATTATCGGAAAGATGCTGAGATGATAGAGACTGGATCTACTTATTCATCCATTATCTTCCACTTGATCCGTAGTTGGGTCGCGGGGGCTCTACATGTTGATTTGTATGTTAGTTATGAATTATACAGTATACTATAATTATCTGAGAGGCTGCTGCATTTCAATGATACTCAGTCTGCATGAAAGGGACAAAGGTGTTTCAGGAAAATATCACCATTACACCACCATTACACCACCTTACTGAACTGTTGATCTGTTGGCGGGATTGATTCTGACTATGTTACAGCATCAACATTCAGCAGACTGGGCAGATGTAGCCCGTCTGCTTTAGTGTTCGACATGTTGTGACAAGTGTTCAGATATGTTCTTCTGCATACTTGTAATATTGTAACGGGTGCTTATTTTAGTTGCCTTCTATAACCCCCACTGAAACATCTGGAATCAACACAGCATTTTCCCCCAGGGCACTGCTGCTCATTGGAAATCCTATACTACTAATCGTGGGGACCGGGGGGCTGCCCTTGCCCCTGGGTCGCCTGGTGGTGCCGTTGGCGACGGGTCTGGATAAGCCTGGGCACCCTGCCCTAGATGGACTCGGGGGAGTGGGGGTGCTTATGGGGGTCAGCGGGGGAGCTGGCTCCGGGGTGGGGCATTTCCCCCCACCCTTCCTTTCCTCCCCAT